>MU582332.1:5841-25953 GCA_024362625.1 Silurus asotus | reverse complement strand
CGTGTGTGATAAAGAGAAAAGTGAAAAAATCCACACACACAATAAAAAATTTGAACCAGAGTTGCAACCCCTGGCTCCGCCGGCAGATGGTACCACCGCGCCGTCTGTTGGCAAGAGCCACAGAGGCCCGCAGTTCGGCATTGGGTGTATTCCACAATACAGCGGGGGTATCGCCTGCAATTTGCCGTGAGACCACCGCTTTTCAGCGGCGTGATTTGGTCGACAGCAGAGGGCGAATCTGCTCAGGTTTTGGAGGACGAAATAACCTCCTTACTGAGCAAAGGGGTAATTCGATCGGTGCCGCGAGAGGACAGCCAGCTCGGCTTTTACTCCCGGTACTTTGTCGTTCCCAAGAAAGGGGGGGGTCTCCGTCCCATTCTGGATTTACGGAACCTCAACAAACACCTCAGAACGTACAAGTTCAAAATGCTCACTTTGAAAGCTTTGTACAGTGTTATTCGTCCCAGAGACTGGTTTACGTCAGTGGATCTGAAGGACGCGTATTACCACATAAGCATTTATCCGGCACACAGAAAGTTCCTACGCTTTGCCTATCAGGGCGCAGCCTACGAATATTTGGCGGTTCCGTTCGGGCTAGCTCTAGCTCCACGGATCTTTACCAAATGTGTCGAAGCTGCACTGTCACCGCTGAGAGCATCGGGTCTCAGAGTGTCAGCGTATTTGGACGATCTCCTCCTCTGCGCTCCGTCACGGCAGCAAGCAGAGATGGATACGAGTGTGCTTCTGTCTCACCTGACTGGCTTGGGTTTCAGGATAAACGAGACAAAGAGCTGCTTGGTGCCCACACAGGAAATAATATACCTGGGTCTCAGATTGAACTCAGACCGTTATCAGGCTTTTCTTTCGGAAGAGCGCATCAGGTCGATTCGCAGTTGTCTCTCTCTTTTTCAGAGAGGAAGGAAAGTCCCATTCAGACTCTGTTTACGCCTCCTGGGGCTGATGGCTTCGGCAGTGTCTGTCATACCGTTGGGACTGTTGCGAATGAGAGAGTTTCAATGCTGGGTTGCGGCACAGCGCTTATGTCCGAAGCGCCACCTCAATCGCAGAGTGATGGTGACGTCACTGTGCTTACGCGCTCTTCATCACTGGAGAAGTCGCGTTTTTCTCGAGTCGGGAACCCCGTTGGGGGCTGTTTCCCTGAGGAAGGTAGTGACGACAGATGCGTCACTCGCAGGTTGGGGTGCGGTGTGCGAAGGCAGGTTTGCGAAAGGGAAATGGCCCGTTTCGCTTCGGTGCGCGCACATAAACTTTCTGGAGCTGTTAACGGTGTTTCTAGCTTTGAAACATTTCGTACAGTTTCTTCGGTGTCACCACGTATTGGTCAGATCAGACAACACGACGGCGGTGGCGTACATAAATCGCCAGGGCGGAACGCGCTCTCCTCGACTTCACCGTCTAGCGCGAGATCTCGTGGTGTGGGGCATGGAGCATTTCCTGTCGCTGCGAGCGACTCATGTGCCGGGAATGTTGAATGCGGGGGCGGATCTCTTGTCCAGGGGAAATCCCCTGTACGGGGAGTGGTCTCTCCATCCTCAGGTGGTGAACCTGTTATGGGAGAGATTCGGCCGGGCCGCCGTAGATCTCTTCGCCTCGCACGAAAACACTCATTGCCCTCTGTTCTTTTCTCTGGCGAGAAACGGTGCACCTATGGGTGTGGATGCGTTAGCCCACCCGTGGCCAAACGTTCTGCTTTACGCATTTCCTCCTCTAAGTTTGATCGTGCCGACTCTACACAGAGTAAGAGAAGGCGGTCACTCTGTCATACTAATCGCTCCCAACTGGCCAGGGAAAGTGTGGCTGACGGAGATTTTCCAACTCCTGCACGATCGTCCCTGGTCTCTCCCGTTGCGCAGGGATCTCCTGTCGCAAGCGCGCGGAGAGATTTTTCACCCGGCACCGGACAGAGTAGCTCTCTGGGCCTGGCCCGTGAGAGGATGAATCTCAGCGTCGCTGGTTTGCCTCCGAGGGTGATTGAGACGATTCAGAATGCGAGAGCAGCTTCGACGCGCTCTGCATATGATAGGAAATGGAGTGTGTTTGAACTATGGTGTGCTCAGAGACATATCATCCCTTTTCACTGTTCTGTGGCAGAGGTGTTGTGCTTTTTGCAAGAACTTTTGGATAAGGGCAGGGCGTTTTCAACCGTTAAGGTTTATCTCGCCGCTGTTTCTGCATGCCACGTAGGGATTGACGGTAATACTATCGGTCATCACCCACTCGTGTGCAGGTTTATGAAGGGAGCGCGGCGTCTGAGCACGTTCTCAAAGCCGCTGGTTCCGCCATGGGATCTGTCGGTGGTCCTGAACGCGCTCTCTCAGTCTCCTTTTGAGCCTATAGAGAGTATTGATTTAAAGCTCCTGTCGCTGAAGGTTGCTTTGTTATTGGCTCTTTCTACCGCGAAGCGGGTTAGTGAACTTCATGCTTTGTCAGTTCATAACTCCTGCATGCGGTTTGCTTCGGATTTCTCGCGAGTGGCTCTTAAGACTAATCCTGCATTTATCCCGAAGGTGAGCGAGTCAGCTTTCACCTGCAGACAGGTGGATTTGGTGGCTTTTCATCCACCTCCTTTTTCCTCAGCAGAGGAGAAGCGACTTCACTCTCTGTGTCCTGTCCGGGCGTTACGTCACTATGTTGACAGGACGGAAGGTTTGAGACGGGGTAATCAGCTGTTTGTTTCTTGGGGCTTTTCCCGTAGGGGAAATCCCGTTTCCCGACAGCGCCTGTCCCATTGGCTCGTAAAGGCTATTATAATGTGTTATAATAGCGTGGGTCTTAACCCTCCGGAAGGACTGAGGGCTCATAGTACCCGAAGCTTGGCCACTTCGTGGGCGCTTTTTAAGGGTGTTTCTATTCAGGACATCTGTGCGGCAGCATGCTGGGCTTCGCCGCACACTTTTATCCGTTTTTATAGGCTGGATGTCACGGAGCCTTTGCTGGCTCATTCAGTCCTGAGTGTGTAATATATATTGTGTATATATATTAAGGTATATTGTATATACATGTAATTCATGTATACGTGTATACGTTAGGGAATGACAACGGGTGATGACATTGTGGTTCGGATGTTTGTCATTTCTCTCACTTTTCCACTCTCTTCAGTGAGAGGGATTATCTCTTTTTATCACATCACTGAGTTGGTTGACACCTGCTTCGGACAGCAAATCTGCAATACGGGAGTTGTCTATATCCCATAGTGAGATACCGAGCGAATGTTTGAAAGAGAACTATAGGTTACTTACGTAACCCCGGTTCTCTGATAACATGAGTGAGGTATCTCACCACACTTCCCTCCTTGCAGTGCACGGAGAAGAGATATGTTAGAATGAGGCAGGGAACGCCAGCAGCGGTGTATTTAGGGAGGCGGGACTCCCGCATCACTGTTGTGATTGGTCTGTCAGCCGACAGACGTGGTGTGATTGATGCTCCCAGGATTGGTCACGCCCAAGGCGATTCCCATAGTGAGATACCTCACTCATGTTATCAGAGAACCGGGGTTACGTAAGTAACCTATAGTTATTCAATACAGAAAGTGTTAAGATCAGATACAGTCTGTGGAAAAACAGAACAAAATGATGATTAATATAACACACAATCAGTGACTATAACAGAACTGTTATTGTATGTGTGCTAACCTGATCCTCCTGCTTTCCCTCACAGTCCTGATGTGCTCCAGCAACCACGTTCTCTCCACATCTTCCTCCTAAAGAGAAAAGATCTCAGAAATCACACCTCTAGTGGTTTGTAAGTGGTTTCTCCAGTAAGATGTGGAGGCCTGCAGTGCTGTTTAAACTCACATACAATAACAGAGTGAAACAATACAAAACTAATATCCATGTTTAAAGATTTTTACTGGCTATAAGTAAATCTGAATCCGAAAGGAGAATTTCAACAAAATAATAAACAAAACATTTAGTTTTATTTCAGCATAAATTGATAGATGTGGTGAAGTTCATGTAAACTCATGTACATGTAAATTCATCAGTTCATCTCCAAATCTTTCATTCAGAATTGTAGTGCCAACATTCTAGGTTTAATAAAAAAAAAAAAGGGTTTAATGTGTGTCCTAAACTAATAAATAAAAACTACACTGAGTGTGAGCAACAGTAAAACCACAGGAAGGAAAAAACTGTGTAATTAAACGCATTTAGAATGTGAGTCAATCATAAAAGAATGTGTATAATATTGTGTTTTTTACTTGAAATTAAAATAAACAGTTATAATCAGATAGTGGGAGTCTAAGTGTTGTTTTACTCTGAGGTTGTTCTGATGGAGGTGTTTTGTCTGTTTTCCTCGATTGTGTTGAAGTTTCTCTTCTTCCTACTAAAAGGAACAAAACGTACTAATGATTGTTTTTATCATTGTCAGTAATATGACACATGACACTGGAGTAAAACATGCTCACAGTAATTTATGACAAAAATGTACCTTTAACAGACAGTCTCAGATCTCTGCTATCAAACTGTTCAGAACATGTGTAGAGTCCCTGGTCCTCTTCAGTCAGGTCTGATATGAGTAGAGAGAGGTTTCCTGGAGGGTTTTTACTGACCAGTTTCACTCTGTTACTGTGATGTCCCGTCTGTTTGGAGTAAATTTCCTGAGAGTGATTGTTTTTATTAAACTCCCATGTTACCCACTTCGGGTCGTCCTGTAGGTTATAATGAAGGCATTATACAGATGTCATGGAGCTCTATAAACACTACAGTGATACCAAAATAAATAATAGATTAGACTGAGAAATCTGTTACATCCAATCTGATAGCAGTCCATAGTTTTATGTCAGAAACTCATGGGAGAGATTGTGGGATACGAGTGCAAGGACAGATTATTCTGTCAGAGTGTGCAGGTGAGTAGGTGAGGAGGGACCCAAATGCAGGATGTGACAGGGTAATGAGAAAGCAGAGTTTAATAAAAAGTAAGCAGAGCAATGGGGCAAAGACAAAAACAAAGTCTAATAAACAGTCCAGGGTCAAAACACAGGTAAACAATCCAAAAACCAGCAAACAGAACTATGAAGGGAAGAGCAGAAACACAAACAAACAAACAAACGAACAAACAAACAAACACATTTGTAACTATAATTCATTTGAAGGATCATCAAGACTGCTTTCACAATAAATATCTTTTATTGTGTATTTAAATGTTTTACCTTTAACATAAAGACTGAAGTCTCTGTGTTCCTTCTCAGTGCTGCACCTGTAGATTCCATCATCTTCTTCTCTCAGGTCAGATATGAGTAGTGACAGATTAGCAGAAGAAGTGTTATTAAACAGCTGATATCTGACACAGTAGTGTTCATCATTTAACACAGGGGTGTCAAACTCATTTCGCATCGTGGGCCACATACGGCCTAGGGAGATGTCAAGTGGGCCGGACCATTAAAATTATACCATACTATGCTATAAATAACCAAAATATCATGTTTTTCCTTTGTTTTGGTGTAAAGAAGCACAAAAACATTAGGAAAATATTGAAATTTAATGAACTATCCTTTTAAAAACATTTCATGAAACACCTCATATTTCCTTAGACAAATGTGCAATTTACTTTTATCATTCACAAATATGCATTGCAACTGATCCCACTGATTGTACAAAGGCACAAAACTTTAATTGGTACTGAAAAATATAGTAATGCGCTTTAAGATTAAATGAGACTTTTAAAGAAAGGAATTTTTAAACCACTTACACATACGCATATAAAATCTAAATGTAATCCCTGCGTACACCTTACAAACTAAGGAGAGTGATTTTAAATGTGTAATGAAGAAAGTGTTCGCCTGTCCTGTAAATCTGTAAACTTCATACATGAAACATACATACACATACAATACATACTGAAAATTTATGGAGTTGTATGAACAGTAGAATTCCATCACACAACTTTTGTTTTGAAGCTGCTGACTAACATTAAAGTGCACATTTTTTAAATCACCACAGTAAGGATTCATCTTCACAGAGCTGTATTCTTTCAATGCAAACAGTATTTAAGGCAGCATTTTAAAGGTGTTAGTCTAGTCTGGACTTGTATTTGTTCCTGAAACTTGGCATCTTTTGGCCTGTACAAGTGCATCAACACCAGGTGTCATGTCCTGACTAGCTGTCACTTTCAGAATGTCATTTAAGTGCTTGTTTGTGAGCCTTGAACGCATTTTGAGCTAGAGACCAAGGTATTAACAACGTCGTAACAAGCAGCAGATGGCGCATTGATACCGTCTGCTGTTTTCAGTCTGTCTCAGTGATGCGGCTTGTCTTCTACTCTGATGGAAAGAGTGCGCCCCTTAGCGGATAATCCATGAATTGCAGCGAATTAAAAATATTAATTCCATGTCTTTTATGCATTTTTTCCACTTTCAAATTATCCTGCGGGCCTGATCGAACCTCCTTGGGGGCCGGTTCCGGCCCGCGGGCCGTATGTTTGACACCCCTGATTTAACACTTTAGTCCAGTGTCCTGTTCTGAAGATCTCACAGGTGAATTTCTGAGGTTTGGAGTGCAGGTCAGAGCAGGAGCAGGGTAACAGCACTGAACCATCTTTGTTTTGTGTGATTTCTGTGTTATATTCACCAGAAAGAGCACAGCCTACAGAAACAAACACACAAAACATCACAAACTACTAAATACAATATGCAGTACAATATTATAAAATGTTTTTTTTAAAGACAACATACTAAAAAATGGAAGAAGAACGAAAACAATTTCTGTACATTTAAATCTCAGATCTCGTTTCTCAGTCCAGTTCCTACAGTAACTACTGTGTGTGTAACACTTTCCTGTGCTCGTGTGTGTATTATTTCTTTTAAATCCCAGAGTGAAATGTACACATAGGCAGCTCTGGTTAGACACCATGTTACAACTCCATGTGAAAATAAAGAGCACTTGGAGAAAGTAAAACTACACAATGTGCAGATTTCTTTCACCTGTTTCCAGTTTTCTACAGTTACTTAAACACATTTCTCATCACTATGATCACTTTTTCAAAACTCTTCACAGTTTTCTTTCCCAGTGTGCAGCTCAATACTGCAGTTAATCTCACATCCATAATGTACTATAACTATCAACCTTCACCTCCAAACCAACTCATTCTACCAGAACACTAGTAAAGACTCTCTCAACAACAAATACTGTACCTGGAGGAAAGCAGATAGGAGAATATGTTGTAGCAGAAATAAATGAAGTTCCAGGTGTGTGTAGTTTAATGGGTTTGTTTTAATCTCTTTAATCTCTAAAAAGTCTTTACATCACAGAAGCGCTTTTTCACAGCATAAACACACTGCATACTTTCAATCACTTCCAAAAACTTAACCTTCTGTTTGTAGTCCTCACTTCCACATTTTTCTTTGCCTCTAGAGCCCCTTACTGTTAGATCGCTAGAACAACATGCCTTCTTAAACATTAATTACAGCAAATAAATCAGATTTTTTTAGTTTTATGGATTCGCACCAACACTGCTTTAAATCCTGAATTATTATGAGACCCATAAATAGAAGACACACACATGCACACAATAATTAGAGATTGTGGTCAGTGACATTATAAAAAAAACATAACAGTTTTGGCTGCATTAGGGCATTTTTTTTAATTAAGTACTATAACAAATAAAATACTTCATACCTGCCATAAAGCAAACTCATTCCACCAGAACAAAACTGTAAAGGTAAGGGCACGTCTCACTTCACAACATACACTTAATTACACCAGAAATACAAAATGAATTGGTTAATTCCAGAAACAACACATACACACCCAATTTATCTAAGCCAGTCCACTTACTGTTTTCTCATTTGAATGTATGTTTGGTTTTAATAAATTTGCATTCAAATTAAAATTTTCCTTTAAAATTTAAAAACAACAATAATCTATAAATGTGAATTCAGTATGAAAACATGCAAGAAGCGAGTGGTAATAAACTGCAACTACTGCATTACGCAGGAAGTAAAGATGATGGTCAATGACTTAGGGGAGCAGAAAGACGTGTGAAATTTACACTTATCTATTTTCAGCTAAGACCAGAATAAATAAGTGATGCACTAGTTACAGGAAAATTACGTTTCTTTTAGACTTTATGTTAATTAATAAAGATAAATTCAATTAAACAGAAATTGTGAGAGATATAATTCAGTAAATGTGTAAAAACAGTCTCTGTAAATAATCTCACTGTAGAATCCTCCTTATTCATTATCCCCCCTCTCTTCATCAGTACATTTTACACTGATGTTAATCAGGAAAAAATCCACATGATCAAACCTGAACAGGTCTCAGGGGGGGTACACAGCTGTCAATATTATATCACTGTGGTAAATAAAGTAGTTGTTAATAAAAACTCAAAATGAGAAACATTACACAGTGTTTGGGTGGTTGTTCAGGGACGGGGCTGAACTACAGCCTACTGTAAACCCAATCTGTACAGAAAGTACAATAAATAAACCCAAAGCTGCTGATTTATGAATTGTATAATATTCTCTCTCCTTTCTGTAATAGAAAATATCTTCACTTACCTGCAGCCACATGAAACATAACAGACAAAAGATAAAAGCACTTCATCATTACTGATTCTCCTGCGCACACACACAGCAGTCTCTTACAGTGAAACAATCACACTGAGTTTCTCTCTTATACTGTTTGGTTTTCAGGAAACCTCAAGAACCACTACATCATTTCTCACTTCTGAAAATAGCTTGCATCACTAATTCCATGACTCAGTTTACAATTTATATAGAGTTGATATATTTTAATGCGTGTTTGTATTATCTGTTATTTGTTTTATTGTCTTAATGTAATAATTGATCATAGATCATGTGACTAACGTAAGATAAATATTCCATTTGTGAGCTGAAGTGCATTTAGAGACAATAACTAAGTGGTGAGTATGATTCATTATCAAATGGAAAATAATTTAATTAAACTTAATTTAATGTATTCATTTAGTAGAGTTTCAAGCACTTGAATAGTAACATTCGAAACAAACACAAAAAAAAAAATATAAATAAAAAAAATATCTATTTAGACATATTTAATATTGAGTGTAAAATAGTGACATCTGGTGCGACTACGCTGCTACTACATCTGGCCTACAGCTGCTCATATGTGAGAGCTTCATTTTTATAGCTTTCGACAGACACTCTCATCCCAAGCGCCTTACAGTTTTCTTATTTACAACATTTAGCAGTTAATGGATGCTCAAGAGCCATGTTTAGGAGCCAAGGATCAGTGACTTGGTGGTGTTCCCCCTGTGGAAAAAACCTAACATCTCGCACTAACCTACAGAACAGTGCTGGAACTGAATGTATTAAAAGTACTTTAAACAGTAATGCATTTGTTGATTCACTCTTTAAAAACAGATGTGTCATGTTTCATTTATGTATTTAATTATATATTTTATAATTCTATTTCAGTTCCTGGAATGCATATAATATGAGAGGCCATGTGGCATTAATTTTCTGTGATATCAATAAGATCAAAACTTCAAGTAAAATAATATTTTATTTTCTGGCTCCTAAATACATAAGGTATCTCGGTCATTTTAACACTTCTAGACAATATTTTCATTTTACTTTAAAGACATTGTGAAACACATAAGAGTAACTGCATGACTGTGGCCAGGTCAGCATCTTTCTCTATCTCTCACAAGAAGGAACTACAGTATATAGAATATAACAGGAATCAACCAGAAATGCTGAAATCTACTCTAGTCCATGTATAAACCTATTTTGCTTTACTGATTATAAGTCAAAGGAAAAATTTACCAGTTTGTTTCAGAATACAACAAATCTCAATAATTAAATGCATGCTTTCTGTCTTTCTTTCGGCTTCTCCCGTTAGGGTTCGCCACAGCAGATCATCCACATGTTTGATTTGGCACATGTTTTTACGCTGGATGCCCTTCCTAACGCAACCCTCCCCATTTATCCGGGCTTGGGACCATGCTTAATGTGATTAAATCTTGTAATAGATGTGCTTTTTTACTTGTGATTAAAAATAAAATCTAACATAAGTTATGGGGAGAAAGAGTGTTTTTTAACCTTGTGTTGTTGAGGATGAAGGTGGTAAGGTTGTTGATTTACTCTGAGGCTGTTCTGATGAAGGTGTTGTGTCTGGTTTTCTTAATTGTGTTGAAGTTTCTTTTCTTCCTACTGAAAAAAATGACTAAACTTGTGTGAGAATGTATTTTATATGTGCTTGCTTGTGTCTTGAGAATGAACTAATTGTACCAAGATTTATGTTTGCTACAATGTTACTCCACAGCTTGATTTTGCAGGAGTAGTTGAAGGTCACCGAACATGTTTCTGTTTTTCTACGTGTATATTATGTTCCTCCCTATACATACCTATGTCTTAGCTGGCTTTAAGACAACAATGTTGATTAATGCTGAACCTGTGTACAGCACGAAAAGCACTTAGGAGAAGATTATGTTCTGTTTTTTTCTTTATAACGCACCTCTGTTTTCACATTCTGTGTTTTACTGTCTAGTCAGATGCTCATCTCGCGAGAAGGGACGTTGACTCCCTCCCATCGCGCAATAACCCCGCCTATGTGGCGCCTTTGTTGCAAAAGTTTTGTGTGTATAAATACTCTGCTCTGATACATATTTTTTGAACAGTGATCTTGAATAAACCAGACGTGATTTGATTCGTGTGGGTTGTTCTTTCATTGTTCCGAGGCGCCGCTACAGTGTGGCAAAGAGAGAGCCTAAGGACCTGAGGGGAAGATCTTCTTAACAACTTGTCTTAAACTTATGTATTTAGGAGCCAGCAAATAAAATATTATTTTACTTGAAGTTTTGATCTTATTTATATCACAAAAAATTAATGCCACATGGCCTCTCATATTATATGCATTCCAGGAACTAAAATAGAATTATAAAATATATAATTAAATACACAAATGAAACAGGTCACATCTGTTTTTAAAGAGTGAATCAACAAATGCGTTAGTGTCTAAAGTACTTGTAATACATTCAGTTCCAGCACTGTTCTGTGGGTTAGCCACAGGGGGGCAGTGTAGAGTCATCTAGAGGTGCAGGTAAGCCAGAACCACTCAATATACATCCATCTTTCAACAAATATTAATATACTCAATGTCCTCTTTTTAAAACACATTTTAAAATGTGTTGAATCCGCCAGTGTGGAGTAATTATGTTTTTTACTCTTTTTATTTAGCGGATGTGGTCCCTTTTTAGGTTGTGCAGCCTCCCATTTAGCTCTCTGAAGTTATTTTTGCACTTAGTGATCAACTAGAAACATTGCAACACTCTTTAACAAATGACCACTATTTAATATCCCAACACCACCAAGTCACTGATCCTTGGCCCTTAATTAAACATTAAGCATTCATCAACTCAAATGTTATAAATAAGATAACTGTTCTCCCTTTTAGTTATGCTGCCATAGCGAGTCTTGTCGGAGTCCAAACCGCACAGTAACATTACTTTCATACACCAATAAGGACACTTAATAATCCATATCCTTCTCTTCTGTCACCCTCTTCTCTCTCTCTCTCTCTCTCTCTCTCTCTCTCTCTCTCTCTCTCTCTCTCTCTCTCTCTCTCTCTCTCTCTCTCGGTCAAGTTAAACATGCTCCTGAGGCTCCAGTGACCACTGTTTCTGCCCCTCTCCCCTCCGTGGATATTCCCACCTCGTCCAGGCCTGCCACTGGATAGTGTTCTCTTCCACTGAAGGAAACTCTTTGCAGCTTGGGACGGTTTCTCATCAACACCTTGGGTGGTTCCATGAAATTCCGGAGTAAGAACAGGAGCTTTAAAGATGGACTGGACTGTAGTTAATGTCAACAGTCTGCTACACTGACTCAGGATAGAGTTCGCTTCTGATCGTCATCACTGTACCCTGCAACATTGTATATCTGCTTCAAATGGACATTTGGTGCAACCCAGATAAGGATGGGTTCCCTCTTGAGTCTGGTTCCTCTCAAGGTTTCTTCCTTATGCCATCTCAGGGAGTTTTTCCTTGTCACAGTTGCTCATCAGGGACAAACTTACTTACAAAGAATATTTACTTTTAATCACCACATTATCTGTGTGAAGCTGCTTTGAGACAATGTTCATTGTTAAAAGCGCTATACAAATAAAAATGAGTTGAATTGAATTAAGGCGCTTGGGATGAGAGTGTCTGCCGAAAACTATAAAAATAAAGCTCTCACATATGAGCAGCTGTAGGCCAAATGTAGTAGCAGCGTTGTTGCACCAGATGTCACTATTTGATCACTCAATATTAAATTAGTCTAAATAGGTATTTTTTAAGTTATATTTTATTGTTTGTGTTTGTTTGTTTTTACTATTTAAGTGCTTGAAACTCTACTAACTAAAAACATTAAATTCAGTTTAATTTAATTCTTCTCCATTTGATAATGAATCATCCTCACCACTTATTTCTTGTCTCTAAATGCACTTCAGCTCACAAATGGAATATTTATCTTAAGTAAGTCACATGATCTATGATCAATTATTACATTGAGAAACATGAATAAATATCAACTCTATAAAAAAATTTAAACTGAGTCATGGAAGTAGTGATGCAAGACATTTTCAGAAGTGAGAGACTATGTAGTGGTTGTTGAGGTTTCCTGAAAACCAAACAGTATAAGAAACTCATTTAGTGTGATGGTTTCACTGTAATAGACTGGTGTGTGTGTGTGTGTGCAGAAGAAGCAGTAATAATGAAGTGCTTGTATCTTTTGTCTTTTGTGTTTCAAGTGGCTGCAGGTGCAGTGAAGATATTTTCTATTTTCTATTACAGAAAGGAAAGAGAATATTATACAGTTCTTAGTTCAGCTGCTTTGTGTATTTAATGTACTTACTGTTCAGATTGGGTTTACATTAGGGCATAGTTCAGCCCTGTTCCTGAACAACCACCCAAACACTGTTTAATGTTTCTCATTTAGAGTTTTTATTAACAACAACTTTACATACTACAGTGTAATAATATTAATAACTGTGTACTTACAGTTAAATTATCCAAAGAACAGCAGTTATTTTTAATACACAAGGTAAATCTACTCATTATGCCTTGTGGTATAAAGTCTTTTTTGAGACCTGTTCAGTTTTGATTATGTGGATTTTTTCTTCCTGATTAACTTCAATGTAAAATGTACTGATGAAGAGAGGTGGGATAATGAATAAGGAGGATTTTACAGTGAGATTTTTTTACAGTGTCTGTTTTTACACATTTACTGAATTATATGTTTTACAATTTCTATTTAATTGAATTTATCTTTAATAATTCACATAAACTCTAATAGAAAAGTAATTTTTCTGTAACTAGTGCGTCACTTCCTTATTCTGGTCTTAGATGGAAATAGATGAGTGTGAATTTCCCACCTCTTTCTGCTGCCTCTCAATCACTGACCATCATCTTCACTTCCTATGTCATGCAGTAGATACAGTTTATTACCACTGGCTTATTGCATGTTTTAATACCAAATTCACATTTATAGATTATTTTTGTTCTTAAGTTTTAAAGGAAAATGTTTATTCAACAGCAAATTTATTAAAACCAAACATACATTCAATTAAGCAAACTTTTAGTGGACTGGCTTATATAAATTTATATAACCAATTAATGGTATATTTCTGGTGTAATTAAGGTGTATGTTGTGAAGTGAAACATGATCTTACCTTTACTGTTTTGTTCTGGTGGAATGAGTTGGTTTTATGGCAGGTATGAAGTATTTCATTTGTTATAGTAATTATGAACTCATGCAGCCAAACTGGTAATTATGTTTTTTTTATAATGTCACTGACCACAATCTTTGATTATTGTGTGTATGTGTGTGTCCCATATTTATAATAATAATTGTAATGTAATAAACATGTAATGTTTCTAATGTATAGTGAAAACTACAAAGTAAAATGTGGAAGCGAGGACTAGAGACAGAATGAGTTGGTTTGGAGGTGAAGGGTTGATAGTTATAGTACATTATGGATGTGAGATTAACTGCAGTATTGAGCTGCACACTGGGAAAGAAAACTGTGAAGAGTTTTTAAAAAGTGATCATAGTGATGAGAAATGTGTTTAAGTAACTGTAGAAAACTAACTGGAAACAGGTGAAAGAAATCTGCACATTGTGTAATTTTACTTTCTCCAAGTGCTCTTTATTTTCACATGGAGTTGTAACATGGTGTCTACCCAGAGCTGCCTATGTGTACATTTCACTCTGGGATTTAAAAGAAAAAATACACACATGAGCACAGGAAAGTGTAACACACACAGTAGTTACTGTAGGAACTCGGCGTAGTAACGAGATCTGATATTTAAATGTACAGAAATGTTTTTATATCTTCTTCAAATTTTTTGTATGTTGTGTTTAAAAAACACTTTATAATATTGTACTGCACATTGTATTTGGTAGATTGTGATGTTGTGTGTCTGTAGGCTGTGCTCTTTCTGACAAATATAACACAGAAATCACACAACACAAAGATGGTTCAGTGCTGTTACCCTGCTTCTGCTCTAACCTGCACTCCAAACCTCAGAAATTCACCTGGGAGACCTTCAGAACAGGACGTCTGTCTGAAGTGTTAAATGATGAACACTACCGTGGCAGATATCAGCTGTTTAATAACATTTCTCCTGCTAATCTGTCACTACTCATATCTGACCTAAGAGAAGATGATCAGGGAGTCTACAGGTGCAGCACAGGATTACAGGAACACGTAGACTTTAAGCTTTTTGTTAAAGGTAAAACATTTTAATACACAATAAAAGTTGATATTTATTGTGAAAGCAGACTTGATGATCCTTCAAATGAATTATAGTTACAAATGTAATAAAATATTTACTCCATTTATCATAACTAAAGCGGAATTTAAATTCATATTGAGTCATATTGTGACACATAAATATCAAGTTATAAATGACAATAAATACTGATTATGAAAATCAGACTGACCTGAAACTGTGGACTGCTATCAGATTGGATGTGCCAGATTTTTTAGTCTAATCTATGATTTATTTTGGTAACACTGTAGTGTTTATAGAGCTTCATGACACCTTTATAATCCCTTCATTATAACAGACATAAACCTCCATAAACAATAATAAAGGCTTCAGTCGATGTCACTGTCACATTGTTTTGTGAATTTGAATGTAAATCTATAAAAGATCAAGTTTATGTAAATATCTGATACATTAGAATTATATGTCAATGTGACATAAAACATTAAACCCCAAACTCACTGTAATTTACAGTCTGAGAAAATCTACGTAACACACTTTACATAATGATCTAAAGAAACTCGACCTGGAAAACGTCATAACACCATTTAATGTCTACAGAAATCTGTCACTAGACGAGGTGTTATACCTTAACATTCACTCTGAGAAACACAGTCTGTACATCTTATATTGGATTATTATTATTAGTAACTGTACAAACTGATGTTAAAGATTATTGTAGATTTAGCAGTTATTTAAATATAAGGAACCCAGTATAAGTTCAGTGTTGGGTATCAGAGTCCTGATATTGGATTCATGTAGAGAATTTAAACAAGACGAGGTGTTATAACTTAACATTCACTCTGAGAAACACAGTCTGTACATCTTATATGGGATTATTATTATTACTAACTGTACAAACTGATGTTAAAGATTATTGTAGATTTAGCAGTTATTTAAATATAAGGAACCCAGTATAAGTTCAGTGTTGGGTATCAGAGTCCTGATATTGGATTCATGTAGAGAATTTAAACAGCTGATTGTCACACCATTTAAAAATCTTTTCTGGTTTACAGCAGAAAATGTTGATTCACAAACAGGGAATTTTAATAATTGAGGTATTTTTATTATTGCCTGTAAATGTTCTGTTTACAGGGTGTGAGCTATTTTTTTGTGATTCTGTTCAGTAGGAAGAAGAGAAACTTCAACACAATCGAGAAAAAAACGACAAAACACCATCAGTATAGCATGAGAGTAAAACAACAACCTCACCACCTGCATCACCAACAACAAAAAGTAAGAAATACAGAAAAAGAACAAACACTCAACACAAACATTTAGTTTCCCTCTAGCTGACATAATTAAATTTTTTAATCACAAATGAAAAACTAATCTCTATTATAAGATTTACATTATATTGTTTGTTTAATAGTTTTGTGCATTCATATGGGTTTGTTTCTGCTATGTGTTACTTATGTGTAGTGGCATTTATTTTGGGAGCACAAAAGCACAACACACACACATGCCCACACACACGCATACATACACACACACTCCATACATAGTGTTTCAAAGCTTTTTTCATAAACATAATGAGACATGAGTCAACTAATCTAAATCCTAAACAGGTTTTGTCATTCTTTTCTGTAGAAAGACAAAAACAGGACAGTAGACACAACACAGTAGACAGTACAGCCTCAGAGTAAAACAACAACACTCAGACTCCCACAATCTGATATAACTTTCTATTTTTATTTCCAGTAAAAAACACAATATTATACACATTATTTTATGATTGACTCACATTCTGTGTGTTTAATTACACAGTTTTCTTCCTTCCTGTGGTTTTACTGTTGCTGACACTCAGTGTTACGACTTCTTTTTATACGTCTAGTGTTGAAGCTGTAACATTCATACTGTGATCCATTCTGTGAATAGGCCAGGGAAAAGGACACGTAAACCAAGTATTAAATTAAAGGATTTCTTCAAACAAGGAGGAACAGGCGGGAATGGCAAAGTATATACAATATTTACACTAATCAAAAACCAAAGCATAATAAATAATCCCACAGGAGAGAGAGGCGGAGAGTGGCACTAAAGAAAAGAACACAACAAAACCAACCCAACTACCTCAGTAATAAACCACTAACCTAACTCCAAACAAAACAGTTTTCCGGCACCTCTACACGCCCTAGCTTACCTACTCTTAACTAACAAAAATACAGAAGTAGCACACACTTCTAGCTAGTGTCTCTATACATAGTATCATCTACGTGTTGCAAGATGTAAGTCACATGACATACTACCTGCCCAACACTCCTGAAGAAAACACAAGGGTTAATGTCAGGATATAATCACTAACAAAAACAAACAAGATACCAACATTAAATCAACGATGTTGATTTGTAAATAAATGTTGTACAAACCCAAGTCAAAAGGGGAAATCACAATAAACAATCAATGCTTTACACACAACAATGCGAAAACAAATGGTGCTCATGGTGCTCTCTCTCCAACGTTCCTGCAGTCCTCTTTTTAAACCCCAACAGTTGACCGGATTGGCCACAGGTGCAGTCAGGTCACGCACGTTGATTCTCTCCCCAGCCAATAGCAGTCCAAAGAGGGCGGAACCTTGAGAAATTGACAGGAAGGTAAACCAATAGGGAGAGACAAACACCCACACACACACACACACACACACACACACACACACACACACAAACATCCAATGGGACGTAACACTCAGTGTAGTTTTTATTTATTAGTTGAGGACACAAATTAAACCCTTTATTTTATTAAACCTAGAATGTTGGCATCACAATTCAGAATGAAAGATTTGGAGATAAACTGATGAATTTACATGTACATGAGTTTACATGATCTTCACCACATCTGTCAATTCATGCTGAAAGATAACTAAATGTTTTGTTTATCATTTTGTTAAAATTCTCCTTTCGGATTCAGATTCACTTATAACCAGTGAAAATCTTTAATCCTGGATATTAGTTTTGTATTGTTTCACTCTGTTATTGTATGTGAGTTTAAACAGCATTGCAGGCCTCCACATCTTACTGGAGAAACCACTTACAAACCACTGGAGGTGTGATTTCTAAGATCTTTTCTCTTTAGGAGGAAGATGTGGAGAGAATGTGGTTGCTGGAGGACATCAGGACTGTGAGGGAAAGCAGGAGGATCAGGTTAGCACACGTACAATAACAGTTCTAACAGATTTGTTTCTACCTTTAGAGCTTCTGTTGTGTTTGTGATACACTGCAGGTAACACACATGAACCACACATGCTTTCATTAAACAGTGATTTATATTAAATGATCTTCTGCAGCTTCTATCAGAAAAACACATGGTGTAAAGAAATGATTCAGATTTAAGAAATGATTCAGGGTAAGAAATTAATATTCCAGAAGCATCATGGTGTTTTGTGTAAGAAGACTGTTATACATGTTCTTGTTTGTGACTTTCAAGGTTTAGACTGATGGTACCTTTAATCCCTGTTCTAGTAAACTAGCATGAGGTGTTTTTGAGAGACTTCACAGCACTTTTGTAAAACACTCTGGATAAGAGAATTTGCCAAACGCCTGAAATATAAATGTTAATGTTCAACGTTTTGCAGCTTTTTCTTTTTTCTCCAAGTGATTGATATGTTACATAGACATGTGTGTATATGTGCAGTATGTGTAGTAAATATATATTCTTTTTGTCACATTCTTACAATTTCCATCGTTTTATGACATCATATTGAATATTTCCTCATAATTGTGTGTATTTTTGATGTATTAGAGTAGATTTCAGTGTTTCTGGCTGATTTCTGTTATATACTATATACTGTAGAAGCTTCTTTCGGAGAGAGACAAAGAGAGAGAGAGAGAGAGAGAGAGAGAGAGAGAGAGAGAGAGAGAGAACTAAATAATTTCCTGTAATTAAATTGTATGTGATGTTTGCTGCTGTACTGAGCTACATGTTCATAAAGAAAAAAGATTTGAAAATTTTAACTCGATTGTGAGAAACGTATATAACCAACTGTAAATAAAAGAAACTGTAAGTGGTGTATGACAGTGTGTTTGCTGAGTGTGGAGTATTACACAGTGATCTCACTACATGGCACAATGTGGGTTAACTGATACTGTGAGAAAGAAGAAGTAAACAGTCTCCCATCAGCCCCCCATTCTGCCACCAGTCATGCAGTTACTCTTAAGTGTTTCACAATGTCTTTAAAATACCAAGAGAATATTGTCTAGAGGTGTTAAAATTACCCAGATACTTCCTGTGCACGTGAATGCTGAGACAATTCAATAAAGTCACAAAGTGTTCAACTGTATGTCATTTTACTTGCCTCTGTTTATATAGTGTGAATCAACAAATGCATTACTGTATAATCTACCTGTTCCAGTCATAATGTCAGTGTGTACTGTATAATGTCAGGTTCAGCACTATGTTGTAAATAAACAGGTCAGTGGGAGAATATCTTTCTTACAAAGCTTCTTGAATGTTAGGTTCACTTCTACAGTGAGCAGTGTAGGTTAATCCACAGGAGCAAGTGAGGCAGAACCAGTGGTGGGCAACATTCATTTTTAAAAGTAATGCATTACAATATTGAGTTACTCCCCAAAAAACTAATTACGTTACTAAGTTACTTTTTATGGCTTTTGCGTTACTTGTATCTCTTTCACGCCTTACAAGTGTAACAGGTGTAATCTAGATAATTGCCATTAAGAAATGTTATATTAGGGCTAAAGACATTTCTTAAACATTTAAAATGCTTAATAACTTCTTAGAGAACAATAAAATGATCGACCAAATTTTGAACATACCTTTCGCTGTCATCTCGTAAAACATTGTGCAATTCAGTAAATATGACCTAGTCCTCGTCTACATCATTCTCTGCTTCATCATCAGCATGAAACATTCTGAATCTTCCCACAAAGAGCAAATGAGCTGTGAATTTGCTCTCTCTCTCTTCACTGTGATGGCATCGTAAACATGTAAACTTTTATTCTGAGCAGTCAATAGAACTGCAGTGGTGGAAAGTCGGCAAAAGTTTTCTATATTTCTGTCTCCATTTCCATATATGCAACATTATACACACACACACACACACACACACACACACACACACACACACACACCTGTAGTGCTGTGCTTTGCATACAGATGTTTTTTTTAAGTGGTATTTTTTGCAGTTGACAAGAGCTTTTCACCAACACATAATCTACACTTAATTATTATTCCTTTCTCCTTTTCCTTGACTATTTAAAAATTTCTTCCATCACAGTAATGTAATTCTCTGGTTTGCCATCTCCGCTTCTGTTCCCGCGACTCGCACGTATGAGTGCGCGATTCTACGTGACTACGTTCATTTTAATTCAGTATTTATTTTTTTATGCAAAATAATTTAACTGAAAAGTAACTCGC
>MU581521.1:1064129-1082765 GCA_024362625.1 Silurus asotus | reverse complement strand
TATCTCTCTCTCTCTCTCTCTCTCTCTCTCTCTCTCTCTCTCTTTCTCGGCATCGTGGAAGTAAGTTTTTTCGGACACTTTGCTTTGTGTGTGTCATAAGTTTTCAGAAACTTAGTTACTGTTTATTTTTCTTTTTTTTCCACATGTGGACTAAATGTGAGACGCCACTGTGCAGCCGCTGTTTTTTTTTTTTTTGAGTGATCTGTGTTTATAATGTTGGAGAATATAATAAAGGTTTGTATGGAGAATGGAAGCTGGTTTGTATTGTATACTGGTGAATCTCTGCTGTTAGTTGGTGCACTTGTGCCTTTTGTTGTTAACAAACATGTAGATTTTTATAGCATGACTTCATCAAACAAATCACAGCAACGCTTTTGTGTAAAAACCCTCCAAAAACACGTGCATGTACATTCTCATTTATTAACCCACATCATGTACATAAAGAAATTTCAAGCACGTTAATATACTGCCGCCATTTTGGTTTTCGTTTATCTCCATCATCGGTTACCTCAATGCTTTTTGGCGACCCCCTACGACATCGACATCACCGGGTTCCACTGTAGAAGTAAATTTTTTGTGTATATGTGGTTTACCGAAGTATTTCCATATGAGGAAACTTTTACTGTAATTTCACATTTTAAAATCGAATCTCTCCCTTTTTACTCAACTATATTTAGTTAAATCAGTCGTTTCTTGTTATTAATGAGGATAAAAACGTAACTGGTGAAACACGCAGCGAGTCACCAATCAGGATCGAGCTCACACTCTGTTTTACACGTGATCTGATCACCAACATACAGTTCATCATCAGTTCAACATCAAGCAGGAGATTTAGAGAGGAACAAATGATGAAGAAACTCCAGACTCAAACTCACCACCACACTTGACCTCATTTACATGATTTATGTTAAAAGTAGTTGAAAAGAATGTTTTGGGGTAATGGATTATCAAGATTATCTCTTCATCATGACACCTGTTATTAGGTGGATTTATTTATTAATTCAATTCAATTTAGTTTAATTAATTTTTTTTGTATTGCGCTTTTAACAATGAACATTGTCTATAGATAATGTGGTGAAAAGAATGAATAAGATGTTCTTTATAAGTGTAAGTTTGTCCCTGATGATGAAGCTGGTGGCGACTGTGATGAAGGAAAAACTCAAGAGGGAACCTTATCCTCATCTGGGTGCCACAAAATGTCCATTTATTACAGATAAACGATGTTGAGATGCAGTGATCGAAATCAGAAGCAAACTGTAGTCCAAACTTTAGTTAGTGTAGCAGACTGTTGACATTAACCTGTTAGCCTTCATCACAGCTTTTGGCACTCACAGCTGAAAATGCCCTACCTAAATTTAAATGTTAAAAGTTCCTGATAAAAGTGGGCTACATACACAATTTAAATATCTTTGAAAAAAGACACTTTGATTTTTACTGTCCATTATTTAAAGTTGATGTTGCTCAAAAAGATATTAAGTTATAGATGATGAAGTACCTTGAATATATATTTTCCGCATTGAACATTTAATTTCTTTATAGATAAATACATGAAATCAGTAATGTAGAAATCCAGAAAAGTACTGGGTTAAAAGCCACATGTCTCATGAGTTTAGATTTTAAATTGAATGAAGATATCTTAAATAATGAGATTCCTACAAACATTTATCTGAGACTGTGTCTGATCCTTTTCTCCTCCCCCTGTTTGAGAGACACCTGCTAAACTCAGGTGATCATTCATACTATATTCATACAGTCTGCATAGAAATGAGCTGCTGACCAGTAAAGACTTTTGTTCTTTATGTTTGAATATTGATATTGAGTTGGTATTCATATTGATGACCAGGTATGAGACAAGCTCTTGTTTTACAGTCATGACCATTCATATTGATGTGCGACCATTTCAATCCCAACACACACACACACACCCACACACACACACACACACACACACACACACACACACACACACACACACACACACACACACACTTACACTTTTCAAGCATTTCTCTTATAAAAACAAACGGGCAATAAAAAGTATTATATTGTATAAAACTGTAAAAAATGTAAAGGGAGATATACTGTTATACTGTAAACTTACAGATGTAAAATAGGCTTAGATTTTCCATCCCCTTGCAGATTTCCAATTTTCTCTGCCCCAAGAATGTTTTCCTAATCACTACATTCCCTCCGGCCCCCACTTATAATACTCTGGAAAAACGGCCAAGTGCAGCGGCTTCCTTCTGCAAGATAAAATGCAAAATACGTCAAAATGCAGCCAGCCAAATTTCCCAACGATCGCTTTAAGGTCGCATTCCTCATCTCACTGCTAACCGGGAAGGCTCTATCATGGGTGAGAGCAATATGGAACGCCAATAGTGCCATTACCACCTTGTATGCCCATTTACCAGTTACTTCACAGAGGTGCTCAGTATAGCCACCGGGCCACTCACTACAGACAACAAACTCTTTCATCTCCACCAAGGGTCTTCCACGCTAATGGAGTATAGCCTCCAGTTCCGCATGCTGGCCGCCACCAGCGGCTGGAATGAAACCGCACTACTTGGCATGTATCGTCAGGGGCTTAACCAGAACATATACGATGGCCATATACAATGACGTGCTGGGTCTGGAGGCATTCATCCAGTGAGCCATAGGTGTCTCCCAGTGGCTGGCTGCCTGTTAACCCTGTGGGGCTAAACTATCACTCCATCACACCGTCCCATCCATCCCTGAACCAGAGCCCATGCAGGTCGGGACCCAACAATTGTCCAGAGAGAGAGAGTGTCACCTCATGGTGGGGGCATGCCTGTATTATGGAGATCCCGGTCACTCTTTCCGCCAGTTCCCTGTCAGACCCCCATCGGTAAGTACTGTAAACCTCACCTCTGAGATCGCCCACTAATCAAAAATGCTTGTCAAAATCATCACCCCCACGTTATCCCTTCTGTTCCTGGCCCTTGTAAATTCGGGCTCCTCAGGAAACTTCATCTCCCAAGAATGCCTGGAGTGCCTCCAGCTGGCCTGGGAGAGAGGGAGCTTGCCATAGAGACCATCCAGGGGAAGCCTTTAGGACATGGTTGGGTGAAGTACTGTGCTCCTGTTGTAACTTTGCAAGTGGGACTGTTCCATCAAAAGGAGATACGGTTCCTGGTTCTAGAACACTCCACTGCCAGCATCATTCTCAGGCGTCCTTGGCTTTTAAGACACTCTCTACGGTTCTTGGTTCTGAAACACTCCACTGCCAGCATCATTCTTGGGCATCCTTGACTTTTACGACAGACGGGGCCTCCAGAGTGTGGTGCGTTCAGCTGAAAGTACCATCCACACCAAGCTCCCTAACCTGCAGGACATCTACAGCATGCTGTGCCGGACCAGAGCCAGGAAGATTGTGAAGGACCTCAGCTATCCCAACAATGAGCTCTTTCCTTTGTTGCGTTCAGTGATTTTATATTGTTTATACTCTTTATTTATCTGCCTTCTTTTTCTTGGTTTATTTTCTCCCCATCCTATTCTCTCATGCTGTCGTAAACAGCATTTCACTGCATGTCGTACTCTGTATGTATGTGTATGTGACAAATAAAATCTGAATCTGAATCTTCTGGAACCCAGGTGACATAATCAAGTGGAGCCAACGGTGCCAGAAATGCTGTCTGCACAACTTACCCCCTCCACGACCAACCCTAGTTATCCTGGCCTCAACACAAATCGAAAGTCCAGAGAAACACAAGGAAATTGAGGTCCACCTCCGAGTAATGGTCCTTCCAGGATGTGTTCAGCAAGCGGGCTGCAACTTGCCTACCCCTTCATCGCCCATGAGATTGTGCTACCGACCTAATGCCAGGTGCCAAACTGCCAAAGGGTTGATTCTACCCACTCATTCAGGAAGCTCATCATTCAGGAAGCCTTACAACAGGGCTTCATCACCACATCCTTTTCTCCAGCAGCTTCCAGCTTCTACTTCATGGAAAAGAAGGATGGTGGCCTTCGGCCATGTATTAACTATTATAATCTTAACTCCTTAATTGCACAACTCCTTTACCCGCTCCCTCTGGTCCCATGAAACCCAAGTGTTCGCTAAGCTAGACCTCTGTATCGCTTACAATCTGGTGCGCATACGTAAGGGCGATGAGTGGAAGATGGCTTTTATCACCCCCTCGGGGCACTATGAATACCGGGTCATGCTGTAGGGGCTCTCCATTTCTCAGGCAGTGTTCCAGACATTCATGAATGAGCTGTTCAGACAGTTCCTCCATTGGTTTGTCCTCGTGTAACATCGATGACATCCGCATATACTTCTGGGGTCTAGCTGAACATAGTGTCATGAGGTCATGTCACCCAAGTCATGGAACGATTAAGTGAACACCACCTCTACCTGAAGTTGGAGAATTTTGAGTTTTACCAATCCTGTGTGCAGTTCCTTGGGTACGTCATCAGTCCATCGGGAGGTACAAATGGACCAGGGGAAGGTCAAGGCTGTTCTCATCCGCGTTCCACAAAATAACTCCAATGATTGCTGCAATTTTCTCATTTCTACCAGAGGTTCATCTGAAATTTTTGATCGGTCACTGCCCCGCTCACCTCACTCCTGAAGGGCAAGGCCAAAACCTTGGCTTGGAACCAGGAGGCTGATGAGGCCTTCGTAGGTTCAGTACCCCACCTCTCCTACGACACCCGGATCCCCAGTTTTGTATGTCGCTCTGGATAAGGGCGTCTGCTAAATGCCGCAAATGTAAATGTAAATGTACGACACCCGGATCCCAAGTTCCCATTCGTACTGGAGGTGGACGCCTCATCCGTAGGCATACGAGCAGCCTTTTCCAACATATGGGTAACCCTTACCAGCTATAGCCCTGCACAAACTCTCGCCTGCTGAACAAAACTATGACATCGGTAAACGAGAACTTCTGGCCATCAAACTGGCTCTGGAAGAGTGGTGGCTGCCACTGGCTGGAGGGGGTGACGCATGCGTTTACCGTGATCACTGATCACAAGAACCTCCAAAACCTTCTGAAAGCAAAACGCCTAAACCCTCGCCAGGCCTGATGGGCATTGTTCTTCACACACTTCCACTACACAAATACTATCGTCCAGACTCCAAGAATGGTAAAGCGGATGCCCTTTCAAGGATCCATGGCCCAGATGACCCCACGGACTCAGAACCACTCATTTCACTTGACTTCATCCTCAGACCCATCGTGTGAAATACTGATTAGGAAATTAGGACGGCCACCCTTTTGCAACCTACCCCACGTTTGGAAAGCATTCTTTAAGCTGCTTGGTGTTACTGTAAACTTGTCCTCTGGTTATCATCCACAGACTAACGGCCAGACAGAGCGGAAATACAGGAGCTTTAATGCTACCTCCGATCCTACTGCCACCAGGATCAGAACAGCTGGAACTGGTTTCTCCTGTGGGCAGAGTACACTCAGAACTCCCTATGCCAAGAAACCACTGGGCTGACCCCATTTCAGTGCGTACGTAGCTTTTAACCTCCCTTGTTCCCCTGGACGGAAGAACCTTCCAGCAAGGGGAATAAAATCCTGCCATATATCGTTAGAATTCTGCTCTCATTGGCTACATTTTCCATCAATCATTTTATTTCCATAATGCTATTGGCTGCAGGGCAGAACGTTGTTTTTTTTTAGTGGATGGTCTCATTTGTTTTGTAACTATATTCTACCAGCCATATTTGTTTTTTTACCACCAAGATGTCGTTTTTTATGCGAAAGTTATTCCGAGACATATAAAACAATACACAGATCGAAGTACTGTGACAAACAAAAGAATAAGCATCTAAATTACAACACTATTGTTTGGTTGGAGAAAAATGCTTTACGGCATGTTGTTCAGTGGAGCCTCATCTTTCCCAATAAACTGGGATTAGCAGCAGTGGATGTGTTTGTGACTTTTTTTTTCAATAATTGTATAAGAACTGCATTTTTTTATGCGTGTTGTTGTGTACTGCCTACACACATTCAGCAAATACATTTGTTATAGTTTTCCATTGAAAAACAGTGATCTGCAATTGCTGCTTGAGGCTCACCTTTAGAATGGTGTATAATTGGTCATGGTTACTCTTCTCCCTTTTTATTTCATCTATTGCTAAACAATAACACCTGAGAACACTGGGATATTGGTCACGCCGGTGCGGCGCAGAAGACTAAGAGGTTAACTACAGTCCAAATCCAATCTATTTATTAGTCAGCAAGGAAACATTTTGTCCTCAAAGTTGATGTTAGAAGCAGTGGTGAACCAGTGACAGGGTCGTGGGCGGCCGAGGCTTATTGATGCACATGGGGAGTGAAGACTGGTCCGATCCAACAGACAAGACGGATACTCAAGTAATCAACTGTAAACTTATAACATTTAAAAGTATTTTGCATGCATGAACCATATACAATTTAACACTCTTATCAAACTTAAGTCATTATTCAGCTTCAAGTAATAACATTGTTTTGTGTATGGGTCTTTCTAGATAGACTGGCTTACTTGTGCATGCACCCTTGCTATCTAGTGTTTTGTCAATCACAAGAAGTTTGAGTTTTCTAACTCTGCCATCATTTCCAGAGAAGACTTCTGTCACTTTGGCTAGCTTCCACTGATTTCGTGGTGCTGAGTCATCTGGACAAAATCATTTAGTTTGGTGTTTCTTCTGTTCTTATTTCATTTACTCCTCTGTTGTAAATTCAAAAGATATTCCTTTCTCCAACTTGTCCAAAACTCGTTTGCAAGAAACTGAACTCTCTTCCATCTCTTCCGATGATAGACATCCTCCTTCACAAATACTCCAGGAATTGTTGGAATGATGCTGGATTTCATAGTTAGTATGTGATTCGAAGTCAATGGTTCTGGTCCCATTGAATCATTGATATATTCCAAGGTTAATGGTCGACTATTCATGTTCACCATTGTTTCATTAATAAAAGTTCTTAAACAGGAAGTGTCTAATCTTGTGGCATACTGGTCTAGGACAGCTGTTAGCACTTTCCGAATCTAGTCCGAATCTGTCTTTCCCAGACTCCACCCATATGACTGGAGTCAGGCGGGTTCATAAAAAAGTTACAGCCTAATTCCTTCAAGTATTCTTGATCCATTCCCTTCATCAATTCCAGGAACTCTCTTTTTGCACCAATGATGTTGCTAATTTGGTCACTGTGAAGTTAAATAAAGCAACGCAGTGCATTAAGGAATGCATCAGTACTAAGATCATCTAGTACTTCAAGATGAACTGCTCTTGAACACATGCAAGTCAACAGAAGACCATATTTCTTCAGCTCTTTCTTCTTTAATATAAAAGGGTCCAAAACAGTCCATACCACTGTAAGTAAATGGAGGTGTAGTTTCCATCCTCTCAGGTGGCAAATTGCCCATCCTTTGTTCCTGATTACACTTTCTCAACTTCCTGCAATTAATGCACTTATAAATGAGAGATGACACTTCGCTACTGCATCCCAAAATCCAAAACCCATTTAAATGGATTTTATTGATGGTCATTCCACGACCTTGATAATGCAACTTTTCATGGAAGTGTTCAACTATGCTGCGCTTAGTCACAATTCAAAGGGCGAGTTTCTTTTACTGATGTTTCTTCATGGATCTTTAAACTGTTGAGGTGGAACCTCAACTTGAACACTGAGACTGTGTCTGAGTCCTGAACACTATTTGACAGGTTGTTCCATAACTGTGGGGTTTATTAAAGAAACATCTGCCCCCTGCTGGAGTCTTCATCATTTAGGGTAACAACAAAAAACCTCCAGCTTTTAATGAAGTAGGCATGGTGGATCACGATGGAACAAAAGTTTGCTCAGATACTGAAGCATGCAATCATACAGTGATTTATATGTCAGCAGTAGAATTCTATTATCACTTCAAGGTTTATTTTCAATGTATATTGAATAAGACATGGGTGATGTTGTCATATTTTCTGGTTCTACTAAGAACTCTTGCTGCTGATGTCCTCCTTGGACAATCACGACATCTTCCTGGAGTGTGCATTAGGTATGTGGTGTTGGCCAGAGGAGGACTGGGCCCTTCATCATGTCCCGTTATTATAGGGGAAAGCCCAGCTTGCCTTCCAGCAGCTGTTGCAATGGACATAACTGTAATATTTCAGAGATGTTGAAGTGTGTGTTTTGCAAAATCCAGCTGCTATCTCTTTCTTTCTTTATGTTATCTCTTTATGGGAATCACTGAAGCCATAAATACAGACAAATGCACACAGAACCATAAATAATAGACTGATGTTTATAAAACACAGACGAGAATCATTACACTTTACCTGCTTGTTTAATCTGCTTTCTTTCTGTTTACAGACGTAACTCAATCAGAATATAAAACAATATATGTATATTTTTATTATTTCTCATACCTGATATGTGTCTCTTCTTTTGCAGTGTCTGATCTAAGAATTATTCTGTTGGGAAAAAGTCCCTCAGACACCAGCAGCGTGGGAAACTCCATCCTGGGCAGATCTGTGTTTGAGACTGAACAACCTCTACATTCAATAAAGCTTCAGTGTGATAGAGTTAGAGGACATGTATTGGGAAGAAACATAACCATCATCAATGCACCTAATCTTTTCCAACAAACCATTTCACAGGATCAGCTCACACAGTATATCAATGAGTGTGTGTCACTATCAGCTCCTGGACCTCATGTCATAATGCTAATTGTTCATCTTAAAAATTTTACTGTAGAAGACAAAATAAGACTAGATAAAATTCTATCATCTCTGTCTGAGGAGACCCATAAATACACCATGGTGGTAACTACAAAAAACATAGAAATTGGCACCAGTGTAGACCAGGATATGGAAAATGTATTACAGGAAATTATTACTCAGTGCAATAACAGACATTTAGACCTCAGTGGATGCAGTCAGGCTAGCCTTCTGGGAATGATTGAAGAGTTGGTCAAGGTAAATAAAGGAAGCCTCATCTGTGAGCTATTTGAAGAAGCTAAACCTGCAGTACTCCAAAAACCGTCTGAGCAAACTGGGGGTCAACTGAAACAAGAAGATATAGAAAAACCAGGAGAGCAAACAGAAAAAACAGGATCACGTTTTTACACATCCTTAAAACCTACATTTGAGAGAGTGAAAGGATTTGGGAAAAGCATCATGAATTTCACAAAAAGTGGTAAGTACTCAACACCCACTGCAAATTATTCTTTTTTTACAGGATGCAAATTAATATAAAGTAACATGAAAATTATACTTTATTTTGTTGAGGTTTTCTAAAATTTGAGTGCACACACCTTATTTTATTTGAAGTAATTCAAAAAACCTTGGGAATAGATGTGAAATGTGTTTTCATAAAACAGCACATATTAATAATCAGTAATTTAATCCAACTGATTCCACTGACCACTCACCTATCTTCAGTGTTCCCAATCAAACATCTGATGGTTTCATTGCATCTGCCTGATGAGAGCAGTGAGAACAGTCCATGGCTTGAGTGGCTGAAGTCTCTGATAGTCCTTTATGATATGTGTGCTGTTACTCAGCTGATCTATTGTCATCATGTTGACGGGGTGGACTCCCTGTCCCTGTCCTACTACAATCTATGCACTTATTCATGCAACCACCTTTTTCTGTAGGCTGCTTCCTGGGTGTCTTAGATCTGTGTGTTTGAAGTGTGTCTTTAAAGAATGTGCAGAAAAGCACATTCCATAAATCCAATATCGGGGAACAGAGCAACGCAGAGTAGGAGTAATCCGGAAACAGGTACAAGCAGGTTTGACCACAGAATAGCAGGTACAGTATAGCAGGAAGGATTAGACTATCGAGTATAAGAAGACTATCTTCTCAAAACACAAAAGGTCTAGTCAATAAATCAATCTCAGAAGGTAGACTTACACAAAGATTTAATGGGGAATGAAACACAAACAGGTACAGGGAGATGCAATGAACTGGCGATAGACAGGTATAAACCGGAAGCTATATATACACCCTGAGTTAATGAGCTCTAGGTGGAAAAGTTTAGTTCTGTTTGTGGCAGGGATTGAAAATTAAAGGCATTACAAGAAAAATCCCATGTATCCTGACATCTAGGATTCTGCTTGTTATTGTCTATGAAGGAGAAGAAATATGCTGATCAGCAGCACTAAGAGCTTTTCTAAAACTCAGGAGATTCTCCTTCCATGATATTTGAAATACTGTAAATTTTTTTGACACCTCTTACATTTTAATTTCCCAGTGGTTTGTTTTAAGGTGCTCGTATAATCATTATACCACTGTGCTCATTTTTATCTCCACTTTTAGTCTAAGCTAAGATCCATTATCTAGAGTGTGATGGAACAATGATTCTAGACATTCAGTAGCCCTGTTAAGCTCTGTGGAGTCAGACAGAGATTCAATCAATGTTGATATCTCAAAAAGACTATTGATAAAACTTGTTTATTGTTTTTTTTTATTATTATTATTTTCTGTTATTTGTTTTTATTTTTTATTTTTTTATGGGGCTGGTATATATGACTATGCCCAGGAGGACTAGCTTTTAATGCTAAATAATCCACGTTTCTATTAAACACAATACATTAGTCCTAACAAACTCCTGTATAAAACTTCTGGTTTGTTATAATTTCATGTATAATCAGCATTTTTAACATAAAGCACCTAATATATGACAGTCCTATATTTAGATCAAAGGTGCTGCTGTGCATTCAGAATTGATCTCAGTCTACATATTGGTTTTGCTCAGGGAACAGATTTCCAGAAAATTAATGTTCGCTAAATGGCAATTCCCACTACATGTGTGGTTTTGACATTGGACCTCCTGCAGTGTTTAAAGGCTCTGGCATGGAGAAGCTGATGCAGGATCTGTGATGATCACAAATGCTGAGCTCATAAAACTCGCAGCTACTAACCATAAAGACTGTTTAAGACTGCAGAAAGAACATCACTTATAATCTTATACTCCAGTGCTCATGTTAGTTCTCACTGTCCAGTGTTCTGCATTGTTGAAAGATTTATGATCAAACTCTTGATGTCACCCAGATGAGGATGGGTTCCCTTTTTAAGTCTGGTTCCTCTCAAGGTTTCCTCATAATAACATCTAAGGGAGTTTTTCCTTGCCACAGTCGCCACGGCTGCTCATCAGAGATAAATTCACACCATTCACCTTCACTGTTGATTTGTGTAAAGCTGCTTTGAGACAATGTCTGTTGTGAAAAGCGCAATACAAATAAACTTGACTTCACTTCACTACTATGAACAATAATATACAGATGAATATATATGTATATATATATACACTGTGAACATGATATACAGTGAATATCCAGCCTTTTCGAAACTTTGAAGGAAAGTCAGGTTTATGAACCACCATGACCAAGATGCAAAAATAGTAAAAAGCAGGAAAGGTCAAATACTTTTCACTGTGTGTAATTACTTAGCTGTTATAGGTCAAATTAATCTCTATGGAGTTTTAATACAGTAATTTATCAGTACATGCATCAATATAGTGATTGTCAACACATTATTCAATTAATTTGTTTTCCTTTCTGTTTATTTAATTGTAGAACAGAAACAGACTCCACATCTGAAACTGGTGTTAGTGGGGATGGAAGCACTGAAGGCCTCAATATCTAAACTGTTATTGGGTAAAAAGCCCTCACTGGTCCAGACAGAAACTGGATTGTGTGTAAAGCAGGGAGAAGTGAGTGGACACCTGATCACGCTGGTGGAGATGCCTGCTCTCTTCAACACTCAGCTCTCAGAACAGGAAGTGCTGCATCAAACTCTACAATGTGTTTCTGTCTGTGTTACTGGAGTTCATGCTTTCTTCATCATCATTCCTGAAACTCCTCTCACTGATGAAGTTAAAACAGAAATTGAGATGTTTCAGAGGATCTTTAGTTCCAGAGTTAATGACCACACCATATTCATCATCAACCAGCAGTCCCAGACGGAACAGTTAGACGAGACTCTTCAGGCTGTGATAAAGCCTTGTGGAGAACGACATATCTTTTACAGCAGCAGAACAGATGCAGATCAACTGATTACACGTGTTACGAAGCTTCTGGAACAGAACAGCAGTCGTCAGTACACCATGGAAATGTACTGTGAAGCACATATAGAAACACAGCTGCAGCACAAAAGAGAAATTAATAATCTGCACCAACAAGTGACTGAACTCAAGATGAGCAACAGAAATCAAACACAAGGTAAAAATACTTTTTTTAATAATCAGACAAAAGTAATAATGAATCTTAATTCTGTTCGTAAAATTATTTTTAGTTGTTATAATAACATTTATACATTTATAAACAAACATTGAGGATCATGGTCATGCTGTATCCTGTGTCCTCTGTTTTAAAGGTAATTGTATGTGCATGTGTAATATTTCATTTGAAAAGTTATTCTAAAAAGAAGAAATTCAATAAGATCCACACACATGGAATTATTATGAATGCACAATAGTAAAGCACAGGGTCTTTTCTCATTTCTTCACAGATTCATCACAAAGCCCTGGCACAGTCAGAATTGTGATGTTGGGGAAGACTGGAGTTGGGAAGAGTGCATCAGGAAACACCATTCTGGGGGAAGAAGTGTTTCAGGACGTGATCTCAGCTCGATCAGTTACTACTGTGTGTCAGAAAGTGACAGCAGAAGTCAATGGGAGACAGATTACAGTCATCGACACTCCAGGACTGTTTGACACAAAAACTGATAATGATGAAACCAAGAAAGAGATTATTAAATGCATCTCCATGGCAGCACCTGGTCCTCATGTGTTCCTGCTGGTGCTGAACATAGTACATCGTTTCACACAAGAGGAGAGAGAGACAGTGGATATCATCAAAAAGACTTTTGGTAAAAGATCAAACATGTACACTATTGTGCTCTTCACTGGAGGTGATATGCTGAAGAAACAGACAATTGAATGGTTTGTGAAAGATGCTGGACCATGGTTACAGGAGCTTTTAATGCAGTTTGGTAACAGATACCATGTTTTCAACAACAATGAGAAAACCAGTAAGAACCAGGTCCTGAATCTCCTGGAGAAAATCGACTCGATGGTGAAGGTGAATGGAGGAAGCTGCTACACTAATGAGATGTTCCAGCAGGCTGAAGAAGCATTAGAAGAAGCAAAGAAGAGAATACTGAAGGAAAGAGAGGAGCAGATAGAGAGAGAGAAAGAAGAACTGAAAGTCAAATTTGAAGCTGAAATGGAGAAAATGAGGATGGCAATGCAGGAAGAAAAAGAAAGACAAGATGCAGAAAGAAAAAAAAAAGAAGAAGAATTTAAACTGAAAGAAGAACAAATAAAAAGAGAAACGTCAGAAAGAGAACAGCAGGTACGAGAAGACTTCAGGAAGAGAAGAGAGGAGGATGATTTGAAGATGAAGGAATGGATGCAAAACATAAACAGAGAGAGAGAGGAGAACAGGAAACAGTGGGAGAGACAACAAGAGGAAGATCAGAAACGGAGAGATCGGGAAGAGGAGGAAAGAAGGAGGAGAGAAGAAGAATGGAAGGAAAAACAGAGAGAAGAGAAAGAGAAGTTTAATAGAGAAAAAGACAAGCTGAAAATGAATAAAGAAGAAGAACTGAAGAAACTACAAAAGGAATATGAACAGAAAGCAGCAGAAGAAGAGAAAAGAAGAAGGGATTTAGAGAAGAAAATAAAGGATGCAGAGAAAAATAATAAGAAGGAGCTGCAAGATCTTCAGTTATCTCAGCAACGTGAGTGGGAGCAAAGGATGAAGAAAGAGGAGGAGATGAGAAAAGAGCAGCAGAATGCCTGGGAGAGAAACATCACTGCTATTGAGGAAAAGTGGAATTTAGATCAGATCAGGAAGCAGAAACAATATGAATGGGAAAGACAGAAAGAAAAGGACGAGAGAGATTTAAAAGAAAATGAAAGAATAAAGAAAGAAGAGGAAGAAAAGAGAAGAATTGAGAACGAGGCCAATGAAAAGATAAGAAAGATTGAAGAACAAATGAAGATACAAAGAGAAAAAGATGAGAGAGAAAGAAAGAAAAAAGCTGAAGAACACAGAAAGGAAATGAAAGAGAAACTACAGAAACAACAGGAAGAATTCAGAAAAGCAAAAGAAGAGGAAGAGGAAAAACGAAGTGAGCAGGAGAAAAATAATCTAGAGTTCATTGCAGAACAGCACAATAAAGAGCAGGAGAAGCTGAAGAGAGAAACAGAACAAGCAGCCAGGAAACAGGCGGAGGAGGAATTTTATATTGAACTGGATAAAAAAGTTAAAGAGGCAAAAGAATCAGGGTTTAAGGAGGGCTGTGAAAAAGTCGAGTCAGAAAGAACAAGACCAGGCAGAGCTATAGATAGACTTATTAATTATTTCTCAGAAAACAGGGAAAAACAGAAAGATGCATAATTCACTTAAACATATGATGCAATTGATCATTTCTGATCTCTTGCTTCAAGTTGGCTTGCTTTTATTATGACTTTTTTATTGTCAGAAGAAAATTATTTCCTATTATATTATTTTATGATGCACCAATCAGACATGACATTATGACATTACAACAATATTAAGCAGGTGGTCAAAATGTTATGCCTGATACACAGGTGCATCTCAATAAATGTAAATAAAAGTTTGATTTATTTTAGCAATTTAATAGGAAAAATACAACTTGTATATTATATAGATTCATCACAAACAGATTGATATATTTCAGGGGGTTTATTTTGTTTTGATTTTAATGATTTTGGTTTACAGCTAATGAAACCCCGATATTCAGTATTTCAGAAAATTAAAAAAGAAAAAGATTTTTTCAACGCAGAAATGTTAAACTACTGAAAATATGAACATGTACATAACTCAATACTCGGGTCTGGGCTCCTCTGCATGAATTACTGCAGCAATGTGGTGTGGCAAGGAGGCGATCAGTCTGTGATGCTGCTAACATGTTCTGGAAGCCCAGGTTGCTCTGATAGCAGCCTTCAGCCAATAGATTTTTCATTGGGTTTAGGGTGGGCGAGTTTGCTGCCAATCAAGCACATGAAAACCATAGTCCTTAAACCAGGTGTGGCAGCGGGGACAATAAATCTTCAGAGTTGGGATCCTGAAAGAGATCCTGACTGATCAGGACATGGCTTTCATGTCGGGAAACACTAGACAACTGTACGGGTTATTGGGGATTAAATTGAGCACCATTAGCATATACCATCCTCAAATTGACACCTTGGTGGAGGGATTTAATCCCCAATAACAGGTATAACAGATGTTCTGGAGCACAAGGTTATGATGTGATGTGTGTTATGTGTAGAACACATTAAAAACATACGTCTTTAATCTGCACTTAAACTGGGAGAGTGTGTCTGAGCCCCGAACACTGTCAGGAAGACTGTTCCAGAGTTTAGGAGCTAAATGTGAGAATGTTCTACCACCTTTAGTGGACTTTGCTATTCTAGTATGCTATGCTATTCTATACTATTCTATTATAGCATGTGTATATTCTTTTTATATATTTGCATTTATTTGTATTTTTTTCCTTTGCTGCTGTAACGAAGAAATTTCCCCACTATGGGACGAATAAAGGTTTATCTTATCTTATCTTATCTTATCTCTTAGAAACTACTAGAAGGCCAGAGTTTTGAGATCTCAGGGAGCGTGATGGATTGTAGTGTGTTAGAAGACTGGAGATACATGGAGATAAACTATTTAGTGCTTTATAAGTAAGAAGCAGTAGTTTGTAGTCTATTCGAATCTTAAGAGGAAACCAGTACAGGGATGAGAGGATCGGGGTAATGTGGTCATATTTTCTCGACCTTGTGAGAACTTTAGCTGCTGCATTCTGAACTAACTGAAGCTTGTTTATTAAAGATGCAGGAAACCCACCTAGTAATGCATTACAATAGTCCAGTCTGGAGGTCATGAACGCATGGACGAGCTTCTCTACATCAGATATAGACGTTTCTTGTCTTAGAAATATTCTAAGGTGACAAAAAGCTGTTTTTGTAACTTGGTTGATATGATTTTTGAAAGACAAGTTGCTGTGAGAAGCAAACTGCACTCCCGAGTAAGTGCAGCAGACCGCTGACACCAACTACAGTCCAATCCGTCCTCAAAGCACCCGTTCCACTCTGGAATTGCATGGAACCACCCAAGGTTGGAAGGTTGGAAGGTTGGAACCACCCAATGTTTCCCCCCTACTTGGTCGACAAACCTAATAAACACAAAAAAACGTAGTTTAGGATGAACTCAAGGCTTGACATGGGGCTAGTGGAGGAGACTTACAGTGATTGGAGCAGCCCTGTGGTCTTGGTGCCAAAGAGTGATGGGTCAGTCTGTTCTGTGTAGACTATCGAAAATTAAATGTGGTGTCTAAATACGATGCTTATCCAATGCCTTGCATCGACGAGCTGCTTGATTGGTTAGGTGCAGCACGCTTTTATTCAACATTGGATTTAACCAAGGGATATTGGCAGATCCTCTTGACTCCAATGTCCTGGGGAAAAAATGGCTTTTTCCACTCCGTTCGGTTTACACCAATTTGTTACACTTCCGTTCGCCTTGTTCGGGGCCACAGCGACGTTTCAACATCTCATGGACCAAATTCTCCAACCACAAAACGGGTATGCTGCTGCCTACTTGGATGACAATCATCTAGAGCAATGATTGGCAGCGGCATTTACAACACCTCATAATGGTCCTGAGGACCTTGAGAAAGGCAGGGCTCACGGAAAAACCAAAGAAATGGTGTTGGTAGAGAGTCGGTTACTGTCCAGACGGCTCCCTGGCCTGAGTCGGGTGGTGGGGTTATGTGGCAGCGAAGGTGTGGAGAGCCTCTCTCTGGGCACGGCAGTGTCGCGCACTGGTCACCTGAACACGCCAACACAAATATATCATTTACAACAGTAACATGTTTCACTGTACAGGAGAAAAGACACAATACATAATACTTATAACACTCTTCTCCAAAAGTACTGGAATTACAGGTCTCTGGTTCTCTGGTGGGTTTCTTTCTGTTTAAGAAGATTTTTCTACTGGTTCATGTTTGATTAATAGCTCTTGGTGATTTTCCCTCAGGTCTCATGTTTATCCTGTTTAAACAGTCAGAACTTCGCCTGAACAACAAGATACACCATCAGTTCCAATATTTCTGATCCCTTGCAAATTGTGGGTTTGAACAAACATTTAAAGCGTAAACAATGAAAATGAATGTTGAAGAATTAACAGTATTAACTTTATTAAATACAATTAACCAGCTGACTTCTACACTAACATTCTGCAGACAGAACACTTTATTGTCCTGTTTAGTCCACTGGGACATCAGGACACAGAACAGTCCAGTGTAAGGTGGATTATTTCATATCCTATATATCTTCTGAAACAAACTCCTTTCTCAAGTGAATTAATGACCATGATGGATTATGTGGTGAACCAGATATCCAAAGGAATCCAAAATATAATATGGAAATGAATTACACCTATAGTGGTCTAGATATAAATTAATTATAAATTTAGTCATAAAAACTCATTTTATTACTCAGTATTAGCACTAGATGTTGTGAGCTCTTCTCTGAAAGACCTCCAACCTTCCAGCAGTACTTCTGATCTTCCCATTATACACCATGAGAACAGCTGTAATGGTCTCCATTAGGATTTCACTGATTTACTGTGAAATACCACCAGAAACCTGTGCAGCCTTTCAGGAGCAGATGATTTCCCTCAGAATTAAATATCTTATATGGTTTCTAATGATTTTTTCCTCCTGCTGTCTGTGGAGAACTAAAATATTATTATACTATTTAGATTTTCGTTTTGGGATGTTTTTCATGAAAAATCTGTGGAAATGTTGTTTAGTGTTTTTAAACATTGTTTATCAACCAAAGTTCCCGTTTTTTTCTTTGTTAGCATGTTAGCATTTATTTTACCTCAGAATTAAAAGGCGCGAGGAGCCGTTGCCATAGCAGCTTAACAGAAATGCGCGGCGCATGCGCTTTAGAATCTCAGGGAAATCGAAAGTGATTTTTATGGAGAAATAATAAATATTATAAATATTTAACTGGTAAATAAATCATTTAGTTAATAATGTAATCCAGCACGAGCTCTGCGGTTGTGTTTAGCGAGTTTCTCCTCAACCTCGTGAAGGTCAGAAGCTCCAGCAGCAGCAGTAGCACATTGAGCTCAGCTTTAGATCTCATCTCCTACCTGATTTTTCCGGAACTGTTCCATCACATAAGTGTACATCATGGTGCCTCTATACTCGGGGCCTTTTAGATATCGGAGCTCCTTTAAAATACCCCGACATGTTCTCAGAGGAGAGCTGAGGGCCGCCATGTTGGAGATCAGTGGAGCAGTGTTCCACCTCCTGCTGCAGGACACACTGAGGAGTCTGGATCTTCTCATCCAGGAGATAACTTACAGTCAGCTTTCAGTAAAAATCGCTTTTAACCTGAAATGATCCACAGATTCTTTACTTTATAAATCATTATTGTGATATTTATTACTCAGTGTGTAGTGAAATGTGCAGATCAGGAAATCTAATCGATTACCGAGCACATGCTTCTCCTCACCTGACCAGGCTTTCTGAGAGCAGCTCATTTTATCACTGTGTAGAAACCAGAGTTTTACATCATAGTGTTAGTGAGGGTTTATTCATGAGAGTTTACTGTAGTGTGTTATATTGTAGAAATACACCACCTGAGGTTC
>MU581521.1:1031160-1061567 GCA_024362625.1 Silurus asotus | reverse complement strand
TTATTTTACTCGAGCTCTTCTGTATCTTCAGTTGAGGATCAGACATGTGAGATATAATTTCTGACATCTTAGAAAAATTGTTGTTGTTGTTATTATTAGACCCAGTCCTTACAACAGCTGTTTTTTTTTATTATTTGAAGTTTAATACACTAAATACTAAGGATATTTATTTTATTTTAAATATTTCTGAAGTGCTTAGTAGTGTTTAGAACAGACTCAGAGTTGATTTCAGTTCTGTGTAAATATAATTAAATTTATTTTAACAGTTTCTCTATAGAACTCTAATATTGAGTATTTTCCTACCGTGAGACCCTTCACAGTGAGATTCTGTCTCAATCTGCCTTCAAATAATGTTGAAAGACTGAACTGCATTTTCTGCTTCCCCTTAAAGTAATGTGCACATGGACAATTATTACAAATAACTAAAGATAAACGTCTATGAATATTTATTAATGTAATTTATGTATTTCAATTACACAGAAAAGTGTATCTTTAAAGAAGAGATCAAAATCACTTATTTTTTCCCCACAGGTTTATTTAATTCTAAGGAACTGAGAAGCATTCCCTTTCTACCCCCCTCACGTAAGTATGATGGACTTCACAGTATTACATCATTTGTTCAGTGATTTATTCTTCTATATGAATACATGTTTTGGTTAATAAAGGTATATTTGATCAATGCTCTTCAGAAATGTACCTTATTTGTTTGGTTGGACAATATTGTAAAAAATCTGTGTTTTCTCTGAAATCAGTCTTAAACGATAAAGAATTATTTTGATTACACCTGCTGTTGTAAATGAAGTGGGTTTCTGTAACACTAACACTTTACATTAGTTTAGATTAGATTCAGCATTATTGTCATTGTGCAGAGAACAGAGGGCCAATGAAATTAGACTTCTACAATCTACAGCATGACTTTTCAAGCTCTTTTCCAGGTCACTTTAATTTGTGTTCTGACAGACAAACAATGTCTAACTCAATAATTGTTCAAATCACTAATAGAATTACCTGCATGTCCTGCATTAAATGAAAGATTTTTAAGCCCCTCTGGTTTCTTTGTCAGTTGGACACATACTCCATGTCCTTCCAGTCAAATGAAGATCAATCTTTTAAAATTGCTTAATAAAACACTTTAATTAAATAAAGAATCTTTTGTCTTTTACTAATTGAATACATAAATCTGACACAGGCTACAATTATTTTGAAGATTTCTTTTGATTTCTTATACATGACCCATAAACCTGGTGTTTTTATTTTATATATTTTAAATTACAAAACAAATAATAAACAATATTATTCACTCAGTTATTTAAATTAAAGACTGAAGAATTAAGAATTTCGCAATGTTTACAAAATACCTCGATAGTGTCAGGAGGTAAAATTCCTCCATGTTTTGGACCATGTACAATACTCTGTACAACACTACCTCTCCTATTCTACCATTTTCCAGCCAGGTTCACACTTATGGCATCTGATTCGACTTTGCACACTGTAACCCAACAACTTTAATAAAGACGAGATGTTCATTACACTCTAACCCATTTCTCAGTATGTTGCTAATTTTCAACTTCAAGGTCTTTTACCTTATACAGCTTGAGCATGTTCTATTTTGAAGGTGTTGAATGAATCCCTAAGGTTTTGTAAAGCTTGCTAAAAAAAAATGTGTGACACGAACATGATGCTTTCATCAGTCAGAATTTCTTTCAGGATCTTAATCTGATCATTTTAAAACTCTTGAGTCCACAGGTTCATAAAATTTATTTCAAAGGAAAACCTCAACTAATGTAAGCAAATGCCATGACAATACAAATGAGCCATGAGGTTTGATTTTTTTCCTGTCTTGAGTGCCCTGGCATTAACATTGCCTGAATTAACTTTTATAGACAGCTTTTGGGCAACAACAATGTCAATGCATTGTGTTTACTTGTTGTAAAGAATTGTTCTATCCTCTGCCGCTTGGTCAGATTCCCTTATATTCAGCCTTTCCTCTCGATCTCTGCTCTCCTACATATACGGGGAAGTCTCAATGAAACACATAAGTCAACCTTTCAAAGAGAAGTTCCAAAGCTTTATTGTGTCACACATGAATATATACCACAGATGGAAGGAGACAGGAAGGTCTGTGTGTGTGTGTGTGAAAAGAAAACTGGTTGACGATAATAACTCCATATCTGGTCATGTTATTCTTTAGGAGAAGCAACAAAATGCAGATAAGCGCATACCTAAAGGCGACAGTTTGTGTGTGCAACAGAAGAAAACAAAGAAAAGAATGTGAATGTTCTTGTTTAACATAATATAAGACAGGGCTATTATGACTACTAATCAAAGATATCTCACAATTCCCCCCTTGTATCCATGATAAACCAAAATGGATAAATCGCAAATTAAACAATCAGACATGTTGCATTCAGAAAAACGAGGGAAAGGTTGATAACCGGAAAGCATACAGGTGAGAAGTCAATGATCATGATGATTCGTCAAATTGAGCAAACCAGAATCTGGGATTTTAGTAGGAGTGGAAGACAAATCTGGTCATATACTAGTGGATTGAATGATCTCGGGACAGCAATCGTGTGTTTTGTCCTCATACGCCTCATTCATCTTGGGTGTCCACGTTAGCGGGTGCTGCAAAGGATCGTTGTGTGGGATCGCAGAGCGGAGACGTTTGTCATGGAAAGAGCAGTCAGGTATCCATTGGCAGCAGTAGTCAATCGGCCCCAAGAAAGCCTTAAAGGATGCCTTGTGTTAAGAACGACCTGTACAAGGTCTTTAGAGAGCTATTTGCTGCTTTGAGGGAGTTCGAACCCTAGGTATGTCACAGTGGTTCTGCAAAACTTGAGTTTGGTTTTGGATACCTTGAATCCTTTTCCTGCCAGATGACGCAGAGTCAGAGGGGACAGCAAGATCACAGAGTGCGTTCCTTACCACAGCGGAAAAGACTGCTGGGGAGTCAATGAATCCTTGTGGCAGACGTGTCCAAGTGTACATACGCCCCCTGTGCATGAAGGCAAAAAGAGGCTGCATCTGCTCTTCTACAGGAACACTAAAAAAGGCAGAACATAACCGAGAACACTGAGAAGTGCGTATGATTGCATGGCATGGAGGTAAAAATAGAGGCCACATCGGGTACAACAGGTGCAACAGGAACCACTACGTCATCTGAGTGAAGTGCCAAGTGCCGTCCGGTTTAGGAACCGGGTTAACAGGTGTGTTGTAGGAGCTTACACACGGCTTAATCACATCCTGTTGTAACAGAGAGGTCAAAATCTTGTCTATTCCCTTTAACTTTGATTCAGAGAGAGGATACTATTTATTAAATACAGGATGTAAATGTTTTAGTTTAGCTGCATAAGGAGGACAATAAACCAAGCCCTTATCGTCCTTATGCTCCACCCGGAGGAGAGAAGGTAATTCTTTGAGTGATGAAGGAACTGGTAGTTTCTGTGTGGCAGAAAGAAAACAGTTGTTAATGTTCATGTCAGATAGATATGACAGAGGAGCAGAATCAGGAACTGAAACCGTAAGCTTAGAGCCGGAAAAGGTGAGAGAGATGTGCAGCCTAATCATGAAATCTCAGCCCAAGAAGTTAAAAGAACAATCAGGAATGAAATCAAAACGATGTTGCAGAAAAATGTTTGTGTCAGAAGGACAGGTTCCGAGCACGGATGGAGTAAACGGTGTGTCCTTTTCAACATCTTCAATACCCACAGAGCTAATTGAATGATATTTGTCCCAGATCGGTTTCATCTCCACCCATTTTTGATAGCTATCGATCATGTAGGGATAGTCCCAATTGGCGTCTCCCAACCCTTCATAAATTTGGGAATGAGTAAATGTCAAGTACTCCACGATGGTTTGAAAGTACCACCACGATGATAGGACAGAAATTAAGGTTGTGATTCAGTCCCCCCTGCCAGGTTGTCTAACCATAGGGTGGCATAAAAGGTGAAACACAATATACATGCTTCCATTACGAAATATTATTAGAAGGCATGGGCTTCGATTGTTATGCTGATGATACTCAGCTATATATTTCATCTAAACCAGGCGATACAGCTCAATTAACCTGGATAACTCAGTGGAAATAAGAGAAATAAGAGATTGGATGACCCATAACTTTCTACTTTTAAATTCTGATAAGACTGAGATTTTGCTTATTGGCCCAAAAACTAGTATACAGACGCTCCAGCATCTTAACCTGCATTTAGACGGATGTTCTGTAAACACTAGTTCAACAGTAAAACACCTGGGTGTTATTTTAGACAGCGACTTGTCTTTCAAAAATCATATAAATCAAGTTACAAAAACAGCCTTCTTTCACCTTAGAAATATTTCTAAGCTACGAAATATGTTGTCCATATCGGATGCAGAGAAGCTCGTCCATGCATTCATGACCTCCAGAATAGACTACTGTAATGCGTTACTAGGTGGATGTCCTGCGTCATTAATAAACAAGCTTCAGTTAGTCCAGAATGCAGCAGCCAGAGTTCTTACAAGGGCAAGAAAATATGATCACATAACCCCGATCTTATCGTCCCTACACTGGCTTCCTGTTAAGTTTCGAATAGACTACAAACTATTACTTCTCACTTATAAAGCACTAAACGGTTTGGCTCCCATTTATCTATTCAGTCTTTTAACACGCTACAATCCGCCACGCTCCCTGAGATCTCAAAACTCTGGGCTTCTAGTAGTTCCTAGAATAGCAAAGTCCACCAAAGGTGGTAGAGCATTTTCACATTTAGCTCCTAAACTCTGGAATAGTCTTCCTGACGGTGTTCGGGGCTCAGACACACTCACCCAGTTTAAGTGTAGATTAAAAACATATCTTTTTAGCAAAGCCTACACATAACACACATCACATCTTAACCTTGTGCTCCAGAACATCTGATCACATGCACATTATCAACTTGTGCTGTTAATATCATGAACAGCAGCTACGCTAATTCCTCTCCACTGCTTCTCTTTCTCTCCCCATCCCGAGACACCCTGAGGTTTGGCCAGCTCCAGTCACCTCCCACTTCGTGGTGATTACGGATCTTTGAAGAAGTAGATGCCGAACTCACAAACATCCCGAACCATCTAGAGACGTACCAGTGCCATTTGGATCCCGCTACATGTGTGGAGTTTTGACATTGGACCTTCTGGAGTGTTAAAGGCTTTGGCATGGAGAAGCTGATGCTGGATCTGTGATGATCACAAATGCTGAGCTCATAAAACTAGGAGCTACTAACCATAAAGACTGTTTAAGACTGCAGAAAGAACATCACTTATAATCTTATACTCCAGTGCTCATGTTAGTTCTCACTCTCCAGTGTTCTGTATTGTTGGAAAATTTATGATCAAACTTTTGATGTCACCCAGATGAGGATGGGTTCCCCTTTTGAGTCTGGTTCCTCTCAAGGTTTCTTCCTCATAACATCTAAGGGAGTTTTTCCTTGCCACAGTCGCCACGGCTTGCTCATCAGGGACAAATTCACACCATTCACCATCACTGTTGATTTGTGTAAAGCTGCTTTGAGACAATGTCTGTTGTAAAGAGCGCTATACAAATAAACTTGACTTGACTTGACTTGAAACCATAATGGTTCATCCAAACCGCCGCTAGACAGCTCCTGCCCGCCGTGCCAGCTTGCATGAAGGAAATGTCTCGCTACTGATCTAGCCCCTTCAAAAGCAAGCTTCCCGCAAAAGGGTGCTCCAAGCTGGAGATTCAACGGATGGAGGAGCTGGGGTTGGCCGGACCCCCAGCCGTGGAACCTTCAGTGGCTTATCACCTCCATCCGAGTCGGCGTTCCATATCTGCCTCCTCTCAAATTGCGCTGCCTGGGAAAATAAAGAAATTGACGGCGCCCATCCATCAGAGGGTGTACAAATACGCAGCGCAGTCAGTGTGCTCATTAAACGCGGTGACTTTGCTGCCCGCGTACCAGGTGGAGATTTTAGAGGAGATGGGACAACAGCTCGACACGGGAGTACCTAACCCGGTACTTTGGGACGAGATCTGTGTGGTGAACGACCTAATTCTCCGCTCTTCACGAGGCACAGTTCGAGGCTGCGGCCGCATGATGGGTTTGGCTGTGTCAGGTGAGAGAGCGTTGTGGCTCAACCTGTCAGGCTTGGGTGACACACAGAAAGCGGACGTCATGGATGCTGCCTACGACCCCGCTAAAGGTCTGTTCAGTCCTGCTCTGGAGAAGATGAGAGAAACCAGCACTCTCAGGAAACAGGAGGAGGAAGCATTCAACCTCTGTTTGCCTCGTAAGCTGTCTCAGAGCACGCCCCCTCAGCCAGCGCGACAGGGTTTTGCCGTGGCCGTGGCTGCGAGGGGAAGACCGATGAACGAGAGGAGCTCAAGATCGACTCTTGGCGGACAGCAAGCTGGTCAACGTCCGAGAGCGGATGGATCGGGACCGTGGGGAAAGCATTCATTTGCGGCCGCGGCGGCTAAAAACCGTCCGCCCCACCCCGAGGAGTGGAAGAAGAAGCGTGCGACCTGACACGCAAATGTTCTCCTATCCTCCTTTCCCCGCTGGCGAAGAAAAGGAGAAGGGAAAGCAGCCCGGTTCTAAGTTCCATAAGGGCTTCCTCTCTAGTTTTTCCTCGAGTTCGAGACTTAAGGAAAAATGTTCAGTGTCACCAAGCATTCCCGACATTTGTTCTCTCGCACGTCAGTTCAGACGATTGCGCAATAAAGATTACATCATCGCATCCAAGCCACGGGCTGAGGGCGATGTGTTCAACAATACAAAACACAATAAATGTGGCACTTTCGCATCCAGGCGATCAGCCGAAGGGCGATAGTGTGCGAAAATACCGAGATTCCGGCGTGCATCAGTTTTACCACTGGAGGACATGCTCGCTCTGTCGGCGAAACCCTGCGCGGCGACGGTTGTGACGTCATCAATGCGCGACCAGAGTTGTGTGCGCGCAGGTTCCCTTTCTGCGCACTTCGTTAATTGGCGCGCATGCGCCGTCCCTTCATGGGTTTTAAACACGGTTTCACGGGGATACAGGCTTCAATTCGCAATGAAACCACCCAGATTCAACGGTGTGTTGATCTCTGATTGAAAGGACAATCAGAGTTGTTCCGGAAGCGGAAAGCCGTCAGGGTTTTTACTCCCGGTACTTTGTGATCCCGAAGAGAGGGAGCACATCTCTCCGTCCGATCTTGGATTTGCGTGTGTTAAACAAACACCTGAGAAAATATTCATTCAGAATGTTGACACACAAAGCACTCTGTCGGTTGATCCGTCCAAACGATTGGTTTGTGACGATCGATCTGTCAGACGCGTATTTTTACATAGACGTTTACCTGTCACACCGAAAATATTTGAGGTTTGCGCACAAAAGCACTGCCTACGAGTTTCAAACAATTCTGTTCGGACTGGCTCTCGCTCCGAGAACTTTCAGCAAGTGTGTGGAGGCTTTGTGCTTTCTCCAGGATTTGTGTATCTGGCGGCTATTTCTGCGTGACGAACCTGCGGGACGGCACCCTTTGATTAGCCGGTTTATGAAAGGTGCACGCCGTATAAGGCCGGTGTCTCCGCGGTTAGTGCCTCAGTGGGACTTGTCCTTAGTTTTGGAAGCCCTTTCTCATCACCCCTTCGAGCCGGTGGATGGCGTATGGCTAAAATTTTTCTTTCTCTTAAGACGGTGCTGCTTGTGGTTTTAGTGACTGCTAAGCATGTGAGCGAGCTGCAAGCCCTGTCTGTCAGTCCGTCCTGTCTACAGTTCGCCCCTGGGCTCACGAAGGTTTCCTTTCGCCCTTACCCGGCGTTCGTGCCTAAAGTGGTGGATTCTTCTTATAGATGTCCCATTACGGAACTTTCGGCTTTTCACCCACCTCAGGAGGAGGATGGGTTGAGTTCCTTGTGCCCGGTGCGGGCCCTCCATACGTATGTCATGAGAACAGCGGGTTTTAGAAAATCGGACCAGCTGTTTGTGTCTTGGGCTACCCCTTATAAAGGGAAGCCGTTGTCGAGTCAGCGGCTGTCCCGCTGGATTGTGGAGGCTATATCTATAGCGTATGAATGCTGTGGTTCTCAGGCTCCCACGGGTCTTAGGGCCCATTCCACTAGAGGGATGGCGACATCATGGGCCCTGCTTAAGGGTGTCTCTGTCCAGGATAATTGTGCGGCAGCTGGCTGGGCCACACCGCACACCTTTGTACGGTTTTATAGACTAGATGTGTCTGAGTCATCCTTGGCACATGCAGTGCTGAGTGCCAGGCGTTCTGAACCTATGTGATTGACCTGTGCAATCCGGGAGCAGTCTATATCTCCCATAGTGAAACACCGAGCGAAGTTAGAAAAAGAACGATGGGTTACTTAATGTAATCCCGGGTTCTTTGATAACAGAGTGAGGTGTTTCATCAGCACTTCCCTCCTTGCACAGGGACGGGAAGAAATCTCGCTGCAATGATGTTAGAAGGGGTCGACCTGAGGGATAAAGGTGGGGCAGAGCCTGATCTCAGGTCGACCTGTCTGTCAAGACAGACGTGGTGTCATTAGAGCTTCCGTAGTTGGTCACGCCCAAAGCGATTCCCATAGTGAAACACCTCACTCTGTTATCAAAGAACACGGGATTAAGTTAAGTAACCCATCGTTTTCAAATTTAAACACTTTGTAGAGTGTTTTCAATACGCACATTTTTTGTAGACTTAAAATGACATCTCATTGTGTACAGAAGTCCAAAACTGAGAGAAAAATATCCTTTTTTTAAAAAGCAAACTTATTATTGTGGACATGGCCTCAGACTTGCCATTGTGAACTGTGACATGAAACTTTCACAACCTCACCTTAGTAGTGCAGATTGGCTCCTCACCTAGTTTAAAGCTCCTACACAGCTGTTTCTGTTTCACATAAGGAGTGGATCTCAACCTACAGTACATATTAAATCGATGAACACCAGAACCTGAAGAAATGAAAGGCAAGAGAGCACGAAACAAAGGGAGAAAGAAAGTTTCAGGGTCCCTTCTGCCCTTTTTTTATGCCACCAGCTTTTACCAACTCTTTCAGTGACCCCAGATGGCAGTAGTAACCCCCCTCTGGTACTTGTAAAATAAACTGCTCCAGCATTACCCACAAGGTCTAGCACATCTTCCACATCATGCTCTTCTGCCAGCAGTAACCTCCAGCAGGGTTTTTTGAGATGTTAGCCAAATGAAAAGGACATTCAAACTCACAGAATATCATGAGCAGAAGTTTTGAATGTGCTGTTTGTGGGGATGTCTAATCTATATAGCAACTATAATATATCTAGAATGCAATATATTGTCTGAAACTTTAGAATCAGAGATAAAGCAGCTGTTTTTTTCTTGATATATTTTCAGTGTCTGAAGTGAGAATTGTGCTGCTGGGGGAAAATGTCCCTTTGACCAACAGAGTGGGAAACTTCATCCTGAGCAGATCAGCATTTGAAACTAAAGTTTCTTCTTCAGTGAAGCAGTACAGTGAGAGATTAAGTGGTTATGTGGAGGGAAGAAACATCACCATCATCAACACACCTCATCTCTATAACCCACAACTGTCTCAGGAGGAACTGACTCAGAGGGTAAAAGAGTGCATTTCTCTCGCTGATCCTGGACCTCATGTGTTCCTTTTAGTGCTTCAGTCAGAAACAGTCACACGTGAGCAACATGACAGAGTCAGAAGCATATTGGAAACTTTCAGCCCACTGTCCAGGGAACGGTCCATAGTGATAACTACAGGTGAAGACCAGGGATTCATCAGTGAATGTGAAGTGAGACACCACAGGATTCAGAATATATCTACATTTGATAAACATGAGGTTCTTCAGCTTTTAAAGAAAATTGATGCAGTGTTAAAGGAGATTGAAGTATATGACAGACAAGAGAAAAAAGACTCAGGAACACAGAGAAGACATGATGATCATTTGGCTGAAAAAACAGCAAAGACCGATCAAGAAGCAGTAATGGAAAAACTGGAGGAGAATAAAGGTAAGTGTTATTTATTATAGCGCAAACAATTTATTGCCTCGTCTTAGAAAAAGGTCTTCAGTGATCAAGAGAAACTTTAAAACCAGTTAAAGCATTTTATAACCAAATACAAAAAATTTTATATAAATATTTTTAGATAAACACATGGTATTTACCAAAACCTCTCACAGGATCACACTGTGTATTACAGCATGTGCATCTCTATCTGCTCCTGGTCCTCATGTCATAATGCTGGTTTTATATTTGGAAAATATCACTGGAACAGATCAAATAAAATTGGATTATATTATTTCATCTTTGTCTAAAGAAACACATAAATACACCATAATAGTAACTACAGAAAAGCCAGAAATCAGCAAAAGTGTTGACCAGGGTATGGAAAAGTCATTCAGAAGCTTGTTGCAGAATGTAATAGGAGAGATTACAGGCTCTACAAGGGTCATTTGAAGCACTTTTTAAAAGTGTACATAGGATCCCATTTTCTGTCTGCCAAATTAGTAATTTTAATTAATTAATAAAAAAGGTAATACGATAACAGAAAACCTTTAACTTTTCATGGTACATGGTCAACTTCCAAATTATTGAGTTTCCACATTAAACATATGCGTGGAGAAATTGAGGAATCTAGAGATATGAAGTGTTTTATACATGAACCTAGTGACAGATCCACTTTTTTAAAAACTGTTCTCACTTACCACCATTTTCACATTAACCAATTTCTGATTACTATTTTCCTAATGAAGGTAATCAAGAATAGGTATATATCAGATAAATATTTTTTAAACTTTTCTTTGCTTAAATCTCTTAATAAATCTTAGTTCTGAGGTGGATTAACAAATTTAAGCAAAAATGTATTTGATTTATTATTATATTAGTTTATTTAGTAAGTGGTTTCATCATAAACATTATGTTAGGGTATGTAAATTTAACAATAAGATGAGAGTTAATAGTTTCAATAGTAGCACTAATAGTTTTTTTAGCAATGCATTCTAGCATGTGCTTTGTGACAGCTAGCGCTATGTCGTCTCTGAGTAGCCACCCATCACGTGATGGGGATATTTCCTGACAGTTCAAACAACATTCGTAGGAGAGCAGGTGAAAAATATTGCTGAAAATCCTATGGGGTGGAATTTGTCATCAAGGTGTCTGCTGACCCAATTTTGCTTGACCCAAATATCTAAGGATAGATGAAATTCAAAATGAAATCTAAATTTGCACTGTTTGTTGGTAATAGAGGATTTGTAAAGTACAAAAAAACTTGCTGTGAATGTTGCTGAGACTGTTGTCTCTCTGTGACATATTTCATAAAAATGCAACAGTAAATGTGATAAATTTTAATAAATAAATGTTAAAAAATAAATATTCACAGCATTTTCAATCAAATCTGAGAAATGATGAGGTAATAAATGTCTGGTGAGAGGTGGATAGCTGGATTTTAGGGCCAATACTAGAGTCTCAATTTAATGTCTGCTCAATCAATCTTTTTTCAAATAACATTTGTTTATATTTTTATGAAGAATTCTCGACACAAGTATGCACAAGTCAGACCAATAACAGACTAGAAAAACAAAAACCATCAGAAAAATGTGAGGTGAGTACAGAATACAATAAATTCACTAAAAAATAAAACAGTTTTAGTTCCCTTTCAGGAATTCGAGCTACGTCGAAAACGCTTTGGGAACGCTTTACGTTGTTCACGCTCTGAATCATGTGTAAAATCCTGCCAATAGGCAGTCGTGACATCATTGACGGGCAACTTTGCGTAATCCAGAAAGCTACAAAATGGGATCGGGTTGGCTCATTACAAGGTGAGCTCTTTGTGTGTGAATCTGTGCAAGCAATGTCTAAGAAGCAAACAAACTTTCGCATGTGTCCCTCCGTGCCCCCTTTTTATACCGGGTGCTGGGTGTTGGGTGGGACACACGTAAGCTTTGTGTTGTTTGCTTGGGAGTAGAGCATGCTCAATCAGCGCAGCCCCAGCCCGGCACAGCTGGGCAGTGTGAAGCCCAAAAGCAGAGCATCGCCTAGGGCCCTTGGGCTTGGCAAGGCCTGCCAGACATATATTGGTGGGTCCTACACACAGTAGAGAGGGGCTTCTTAAGTGAGTTAGAGTCCTCTCCTCCCCAGTTTAACGGGTTGTGTTCTACCATGGTGGGACACAAGCAGGCTCTGGTCCTGGAACAGGAAGTGCGCACCCTCCTAAGGAAAGGGGCCATCGAGGTGGTTCCTCTCTTAGTCAGAAAGTCAGGCTACTAAAAGCAAGTACAGTTTCAGGGTTCTCCTAAAAGGGCAATCCGTTCCATACTATCAAGGTCTTGCGACGAGCCCTTCAAGCCTTAGAAGTATGGAAAGGACCTACTTTCCTGTCTCACAGCCCCATCCTGGGAGCTCCGTGTCATAGTGTAACGCTAATGACAGACGAATTCCTGGAGTTCCTGCAGGAACCTTGAAGGTTTACATGTCCGCTATTGTGGCTTATTGTACCCCACTAGCGGGACAGTTGCTGAGGAAACACCCCCTCTTGACATTTTCCTACACGGCACCTGAAGGCTGAGGCCGGGACATGACCCAGAGTGCCTGTGTGGGACTTGGCCGTTGTGCTGGCGGCTCTATCTGAGACCCTCTTTGAGCCCTTGGCCGAGGTGGCCCCTGAGGTATCTATCAGTTAAGACCGGTTTTCTTCTGCCAATTTTTTGGCCCTCATAGGAAAGGTTTCCCGGCTAATAGGCAGTTGCTCAGTAGATGGATTGTGGATGCCATTTGTCTGTGTTATGAGTCATCCGGTCTTCCCACTCCTTTCAGTGTCAAGGCTCATTCCACCCTGGGTATGGCGGCCTCTATGTGCTCCAGGACATTTGTAACGCTGCGGCCTGTTCCACCCCGCTGACCTTTGTCAGGTTTTATGACCTCGAAATCAGAGCAACTCCCGGCTCCACTGTCCTGCAAGCAGGTTGTGCTCAGACACACTAGACAGGAACTGATCAGTATGGTGTGATTGGACACTCATTCCGAAAGCGTTTCCACTAGATTACGTATGTAACCCTAGTTCCCTGAGGTAACAAGAGCTGCGTCAACAGGCCATTGTCGGAACTCAGAGCCCGTCTCTGAGGCGACACATCGAGGGTGGATTTTTGCTCGGAGGATTCCCAATAATGCCCAGCCAATTCTAGAAAAACACAAATATAATAGACACAAACCGCCAATGAAGGATCCTCAGTCTTAGATGAGTAAAAGCAAAACTTCTTTATTCCATACACGTTCCAATGAGCTCAATAGAAGGTGGGTACTTAACAGCAAAATGATCAGCACATCAAAAATGATGGACCACACCAAACTGATGCACACCTACTGTCCGCTCGCGCTCGTATTTATACCCTGTAGACACCGTATCTTTCTATTTTTTTCTTATTTCTTCACCTTGAGTAATTCCCCCTATTTTCTGATCTTGCCCTCTTTTTTAAATTTCCCTTATCTTTGGCCTTGGTGTTCATTCCTCCCGAACAACACCATATTCGAAGTTCCTGTTTTTCCCATTCCCCTTATTTTCGGCCTTTTCTGGTTTTATATTAAAAAAAGTATAAAGCCCTTATTTTCTCTGGATCCAACCATACTTTGCTTCAGTCTTTCAAGTGTGAACAACCATTTTTGCGGGCTATTTTGTCTTCCTGCATCTGCAATGGGTAAGTGTTATGCTTTATTTTTTTTTATAATGCTGTTTTCTATTTTACTTTTATTGAATTTAGCTATATCAGTGTATTAGATTGTCTGTTTACATGTGCTTGATTATATTACTTTAATTTGATAGCTGCAAGTGCCCAGGTTATATTTTATTTGTGCATTCTGAACTGATTGTTATATAGTGTATAGAATCTTCTCTTGAATATGTGTTATCTTTTTGCCTGCGCCTAGCAGTCACCGTGATTTTACCCTGTTTAACATCTTATTTTGGTCTGTTTTGCTCAGCTCCACCACGCAAACGTTCTGGAATGTCTCAGATGAGTCTTCTTCGCAGACAATACCGCCAATTCCAGCTCTCCTCACTTGCTACTGAGCTTGCTCAATTTCTTGAACAACTCTCTGGCCTTACTGTTCCAGCGAATCCCTATCTGCCTCCTCGCATCGTGCAGAGCACTTCTACGCACGACATGGGCACACAGACCTCATCTGACCTCTCTGCTACTCGCAATCGACAGCCCAGAGCTTATGATAACAACTGCAGTAAAGGCTCCTGCCTCCCTGATATGTTACCACGGCTTTCTCCCTATCCCTCATGCTGGTCTCCCACTGATTATTCTCCTACTTCTCCCGTTGCTCTGCCAAACCACCGTGCTACTGTGCCTTTGCCCGGCCCTGGGCCTAAATACTCCTTCATGTCTCCTGCAGCTGCAGAAGCCCACACACCTTTTTATCCCAATAAAATGCTTAAACTCCCTCAAGGTCATTTCTGTCCTTTTTGTCTATTCCACACACTTATAACATCAGTCAGACTTTATCCTACTCACACATGTAAATACCTTATTATTACTATTTTACTTATACTTGGTGTAAATAAAGGCTTGATTAACATATAGGTTAAATAGGTTTTATTTAACTGCTTCTATTTTATCTAATAAGTTCTACATTTGATTATTAGATAAATTTTTGTTGTATCAATGTTAGTTTGATTATAACACACGCTAGATAAGGTTGATTAAAATTATTTTCTCGACACCATCCTCCCTTTTTCTAGCTTATTTATTTATTTATTTGACAGGGACAGTGTACATTAATTAACATTACTGTAAATGCACCAGAATTAGCTTCCTGGTTTACGCGACGTCACCCGCCTATTGGCCAGATTTTACACATGATTCATAGCGTGAACAAAGTGAGGCATTCCCAAAGCGTTTTCGATGAAGCTCTCGTTCCCTCAGGGAACTAGGGTTACATACGTAACCTCATTACGTTTATCTTTACATTATGTTAATTTTTAGTACATTTTTCCATATTACTCATTTAAATTAAAGTGAGAGAAGATTATTTTTACATTTACTTTGTTCAAGGATGATGGAGATACAAAGGAAGGCAGTGCAACTTTGCACATTGAAATACAAAGCAAAAGGACATCCAGACATTCTCCAGATGTTGAGAATGAAGATGTTTCTGCACAGTCTCCCACAATGTCGAGAGTTTCTCCTGTACACAACCAAGCCGATAGTAGTTTAGAGAAAAAAACTTTAGAAACCACAGCCACTGAAGCATCTCAAACAGCTGGACCATCACAAGAAGTTGTAAATGAAGAAATGTCTGGAGAAGGATCTGATTGCTCCAGTTTCACTGTTGTAATATTTGGAAACACTTCTGCAGTCCAGCTTGGAGAAGAAAATGTACTATTTGGAGCAGAACCTGTTCCTCCAGATCAGGCCCACATCTCCAGAAAAGTTAAAGTGTCAGGATGTGAGTTGTCAGTGCTCAATATTCTGGACTTGCATGAGGGGGATCTGTACCTGGACCATGTGGACCACATCACTGGTCAGTTAGTCACTAAGAACAACATCCACTGCTTCATCTTTGTCCTGAAACTAGGACACTTTACAGATGACGATAAAATGGGACTGGAATGGCTGGAAGGAACATTTGGAGAACATGCTTTTTCCTTTGTGATGATTCTGTTCACATATGAGAGAGAGGAGGAGTGTGACACCATCATAGACGACCTGAAGTACAACACTGTCCTAGAGCAACTGATAAAGAAGTGTGGAGACAGATACTGCACATGTAGCAAGAGCATGAACAACCAATCAGAAATCAGAACACTGCTGGAGAAGATCAAACATCTCGTCTCTGAGAACAATCAGTGCTGCTACACTGCTCAGATTAACAACCAACTACCATCTACTACCAACTTTAAACACCAGCAAGAAGACAGAGAGAGGACGCATGGTGAGGGAATCATTCCTTCAGTTTTATCTGATATTAAATCTAATGTACAAGAGATTCTATATATATATATGCCCAACTTACCATTATATATATTTATCTGATTTCTGTTTATAGTAATAGCCATCTATTTATTATGTTCATAGTACATAGACATCTGTAAATTACTCTTATATTACCATTTTATTTCAATTATTTACCTCATGTAAACACTGTATATCCTGCACTTGCTGTTATTGCACTCTGGTTAGACCTGAACTGCATTTCGTTGCCTTGTACTTGTACATGTGTAAAGTTGATATAATGTTGAATCTAATCTAATCTAATCTAATATATATATATATATATAGTCCTAAGCAACGTTACTTTTAAATGTAACGCATTTACAATATTGAGTTACTCGGCAAAAATTACTTTACATAGTTACTTTTTATGGAAAGTAATGCGTTATATTACTTTTGCGTTACTTTTGCGTTACTTGTATCTCTTTCATGTCTTACAGGTGTAACAGGTGTAATATAGATCATTGCCAATTAGAAATCAGTTATATTAGAGCAAAAGACATTTCTTACACATTTAAAATGCTTAATAACATACCTTTCGCTGTCATTTCATAAAACATCATGCAATTCCGTAAATATGACCTCGTCTACATCATTCTCTGCTAAATCATCAAGTCAAGTCAAGTCAAGTGGCTTTTATTGTCATTTTTACTATACACAGTGGTACACAGTACACAGTAAAAACGAAACGACGTTCTTCGGAACCCTGGTGCTGCACTAAACAACAAAACAACATAAAGTGCATCGAGTGCAGCCTGGTGCAAACAGTGCAAACAAAAGAACAGTACAGACAGACAGAGTGCAGACAGACAACACAAGACAAGACAAAAGACAAAAACCAAATATAGCGCCGACTAGTAAACCTACTGTATACTTAAATATACAGTACTGTGTGAGGAGAAATGTAAAAACTATACCCAGGAGAAAGTATAAACAGAACAGAGCAATGTAGTGCAAAAAAAAAAAAAACAGCAGTAAGGAGGTGCAAAAACAGCATGTAAACATTCTACTGAATATAAAGTGCGAGTATAAATAATAATAAATAAGTAAATGGTGGTGGAGTGGATCGAGATGAGTGATGATTGTGTTTAGTCCAGGTTGTACAGTTCAGTAACACACAGACTGAGTATGTGTGTGTGTGTGTGTGTGTGTGTGTGTGTGTGTGTGTGTGTAAGTGAGTGTGTGTGAGTTCTGTTCAGTTCGTTGTATTAAGAAGCCCGATGGCTTGTGGAAAGAAACTGTTACACAGTCTTGTTGTGACGGCCCGAATGCTTCGGAACCGTTTTCCTGATGGTAGGAGGGTGAAGTATGTGTGTGAGGGGTGTGTGTGATCGTCCACAATGCTGTGTGCTCTGCGGATGCAGCGTGTTGTGTAAATGTCCATGATAGAGGGGAGAGAGACTCCGATGATCTTCTCAGCTGTCCTCACTATGCTCTGTAGGGTCTTGCGATCCGAGACGGTGCAATTCCCAAACCAGGCAGTGATGCAGCTGCTCAGGATGCTCTCAATGGTCCCTCTGTAGAACATGGACAGGATGGGGGGGGAGGGAGATGGGCTTTCCTCAGCCTTCTCAGGAAGTAGAGACGGTGCTGGGCTTTCTTGGTGCTGGAGCTGGTGTTGAGTGACCAGGTGAGGTTGTCCGCCAGATGAACACCAAGGAATTTGGTGCTCTTGACAATCTCCACAGAGGATCCATCTATAATCAGTGGAGATTGGTTGCTCTGTGCTCGCCTGAAGTCCACAACCATCTCTTTCGTTTTGTCCACGTTCAGAAACAGGTTGTTTGCTCCACACCAGGCAGTTAACCGTTGCACCTCTTCTCTATATGCTGACTCTTCGTTCTTGCTGATTAGACCCACCACGGTCGTGTCATCAGCGAACTTGATGATGTGGTTTCGAGCTGTGCATTGCTACACAGTCGTGAGTCAGCAGAGTAAACAGCAGTGGACTGAGCACACAGCCCTGAGGGGCTCTAGTGCCCAGTGTGGTGGTGCTGTTCCCGATCCGGACTGCCTGAGGTTTCCCAGTCAGGAAGTCCAGGATCCAGTTGCAGAAAGAGGTGTTCAGGCCCACAAGGTTCAACTTCTCGATCGGGTGCTAAGGAATGATTGTGTTGAATGCTGAGCTGAAATCAATGAATAGCATTTGTACATACGAGTCCTTGTTATCCAGGTGGGTGAGGGCCAGGTGGAGGGTTGTGGAGATGGCATCGTCTGTGGAACGGTTTGAACGATATGCAAACTGCATGGGGTCCAGGGAGGGTGGAAGCTGTGTCTTGATGTGCCTCATGATGAGCCTCTCGAAGCACTTCATCACGATGGGAGTGAGCGCGATGGGACGGTAGTCATTGAGGCAGGAGACAGTCGATTTCTTTGGCACAGGAACGATGGTCGTTGTCTTGAGGCACGTGGGAACAACGTTACTGCTCAGGGAGATGTTGAAGATGTCAGTGAAGACATCTGCTAGTTGTTCTGCACATTTCCTGAGCACTCTGCCAGGAATGTTGTCAGGTCCAGCAGACTTCCATGGGTTAACTCTGCATAAAGTTTTCCTCACTTCAGCTGTGGTTAGACAGAGCACCTGGTCAGTGGGAGGAGGGATGGACTTCCTCGCCACCACATTGTTCTGTACCTCAAACCGGGCATAGAAATCGTTCAGCGCATCTGGGAGGGAGGCGTCACGGTCACAAGCAGGTGATGTGGTCTTTTAATTCGTGATCGCCTGGATGCCCTGCCACATCCGCCGAGTGTCTCCACTGTCCTGGAAGTAGTCGTGAATTTTCTTCGCATGCGCACGCTTTGCCTCTCTGATGGCATGAGACAGTTTGTCCCTTGTCCCCTGTTCTGAAGGCAGAGTCTCTTTGTTTGAACAGCGCACGCACATTTGCAGTCATCCACGGCTTCTGGTTGGAGCGTGTAGTGATGGACTTGAAGATGGTCACATCGTCAACGCACTTGCTGATGTAGCAGGTCACTGATGATGTGTACTCCTCCAAGTTGATGGAATCGCCTAGGTTGCAGCGTATTCTCTGTTTTGTTTGTTCTGTTGTTTCTGACCTGACCATTCTGTCCTCCGGTTTCCAACTCGGCTCGGCTCGGCTCGCGCTGAACGCGCTCCGGTTTCCGGCTCTGCTCTGCTCGCGCTGAACGCGCTCCGGTTTCCGGCTCTGCTCTGCTCGCGCTTAATGCGCTCCGGTTTCTGGCTCGGCTCTGATCTGCTCGCGCTGGACGTGCTCCGGTTTCAGGCTCGGCTCTGCTCGCGCTGAACGCTCGTTTCGGTTTCTGGCTTGCGCTGAACGCGCTTCGGTTTACCCTCCACGCACATCGGCTCCCTGAATCAGCTCCCTGAATCGACTCCCTGAATCGGCTTCCCGATTCAACTCTGCACAGCTTTTCTCCCCTGCTCCTTTTGCATCTGCCTTGGATCCTATAACCTGAACTTTCTGACAGAACAATCTGGCCAACATGGATCCCGTGGATGTATATGTCTCTAGCGCCGCTTTAACGGCCTTGTCTCACCGACAAGCGGCGCAGGAGCAACAAATCTAAAACCTTTCTCCTGGCGTGCAGGAAATCATGGGATTTTTGCGCACACGTTTTGGTGACCGACTCACCACAGATGCTCCACCGCCATCATCATCTGCTGCCCCAGCCCGGTAGGCCCCTGGTCCTCCTATGAGGAGGCTCATACAGCCAGCCCAGTTTTCGGGCGACCCTGACTCCTGCTGATCGTTTATTATTCAGTGCGACCTGATTTTTAGCATGCAGCCATCCCAATTCGGTACAGAGCGCTCCAAGGTGACCCACATCATTTCCCTTCTTTCAGGCCGAGCCCTAAGGTGGGCCACTGTGGAGTGGGAAAGCCAATCAGCCAACTGCAGATCGTTCGCCGCCTTTTCTGCTGAACTCCGGAAGGTCTTCGGCACGTCTACGCCACGCCAAAATGCCGCCCGTTCCCTGGTCTTGGCCGCACAGGGGCATCACTCTGTGGCAGAGTTCGCGGCTGAGTTCCAGACCCAGGCCACTGACAGCGGATGGGATCGCATTGCGCTTTATGATACTTTCCTCCAGGGCCTCTCCTCTGCTGTTAAGGACGAACTTGCCGCTCGTGAGCCACCCCAGGATCTGGATTCACTGATCTCACTGGCTACACGCATCGATCGGTGCATAAAGGAACGCCGCCGGGAGCGTGGTTACCCCGCTCAGAGCCTAGATCCCCACAGTCCTTTAACTGCGAGCGGTTCTCCACCTCGTGTTTCGGGTTCTGGCACCGGTTCATTCTTTTTGCCGCATGCCATGGAGATAGGACGCCACCACCTGACCCCCGCTGAGAAGGAGAAACGTTGGTCTCTATGCCTCTACTGCGTAGGTAAAGGGCACATGGCCGCATCCTGCACAGTAAAAGGCAAGGCTCGTCGGTAAAGGAGGAAGCACCCACGAGCCATTCCTTCCCCGCTCCCTCCAAACCCACTATCTTGGTCCACCTTCAGGTTGGCCCCAGAGGCACGGAATTGGCTGCCTTCGTCGACTCTGGGGCTGATGCCGAATTCATCGACCTCAAGTTTGCCCAGCAACTGCTGGTTCCCATGAAACCCCTACCTAAAGCTCTGCTGATCAGAGCCCTGGACGGCAGCCTTTTAAGCCAGGCCACGCACTGCACTAAGCCTCTGCTCATGTCAGTGGGGGAACGACATCAGGAGTGGCTTTCCTTCCTGGTCATCTCCTCCCCAAGCCCCCATTATGCTCGGGTTCCCTTGGCTTCAGAAACACAACCCACGTGTTGATTGGATGACAGGGCGTATTCTTGATTTGGGTGTGCATTGCTTCAGCCACTGCCTTGGTTTCCCTCCACCCAAACCACTGCCGGCTGTCACTCCTGAGCACTCTGATTTAGCATCGGTTACTGAGATCTATCATGGCCTTGCGTGCGTGTTCAGTAAGGCCTTGGCTACCTCCCTGCCTCCCCACCGGCACTTCGACTGTGCCATTGAACTGAATCCCGGAGCCAGTCCCCCTAGGGGGCGCCTGTATCAGTTATCAGCCCCGGAGAGGACTGCCATGAACCAGTATATATATATACCAGGAGTCCCTGGCAGCGGGTATCATCCGACCATCCTCTTCCCCAGCTGGGGCAGGTTTCTTCTTTGTCGAAAATATGGATAAGTCCCTACGCCCATGTATTGACTACCTGGGTCTTAACGCGATCACTGTCTGGAACTGTTACCCCTTGCTGCTTATGGCCTCGGCGTTCGAGCTCCTTCATGGTGCCACGATCTTCACTAAGCTGGATCTACGCAACGCGTACCACCTATCAGGGAGGGGGGATGAATGGAAGACCGCCTTCAATACCCCAGCCGGTCATTACAAGTACCTCGTCATGCCGTTCGGCCTTACCAACGCTCCAGCCATCTTTCAGGGTCTAGTCAACGAGGTCCTTCTCCCATTCCATTGACGAACACGTCCGGCAGGTGCGTCAGGTCTTGAAGAGACTTCTCTGTTTTGTTTGTTCTTTTGTTTCTGACCTGACCATTCATAAACATCTGAAAGCCCTCAGTTCTCTGTGTATAGAGAAGGTCTCTGGGTGTCAGCACCAGCACCTCGCTGGAGAGCATGGCGGCCACGGTGTGAGGGTGGTGACTGGCGCTAGTGTGGAGGAGTGCAGCCTGGCTGCGGGAAAGGTGGTTCTTTTTGTGAAAACTGTGGAAAGGGTGACCAAACTGAACGCGGATGAGATTGTAGTCGGGGGTTCACTCATTCATGTGTTTCCCCTTTCAAGCCCTTCCAAAAGAGTTACATTGTCAAATGTTCCCCCCTTTATTGATGAAGCGATCTTGGTGAGAGAGCTCTCCCGATATGAAAGGCTCGTCTCTCCGATTAAAATGATGTAAATCTGACCTGGTGAAGCACGTAGTGTCCTTCAGGAGGTTCGCGTACATGATTTTGAAAAGTAACATCACCGAGCTGGAGCACAGGTTTACGTTCAAAATTGATGTGTTCGACTACGTACACCTGGTGCGGGCGTATCCCCAGGCAGCAGGGGGGATAGGCGATACAGCGGGCGAGAGCAGCGCTCCGGCTCGTGTCAGGGACAGGCCGGAACACACTGCACAGGTGGAGGGTGAGGTCGGGACGGTTCTCCCCGAATGATGTGGAGCGGATTTTCCGGCACTGGCAGCGAGCGGTTCGGTTTTTCCGGATGCGAGCGGATCGGAGTCAGACAGCGCGGCGGCTGCGATGTCTAACACTGATATTCCTGTGATATTCCTATCTGGAGTGTCGAGTACTGAAACTAACCCAGTGTCCAGTGGGGAGGTGATTAACACTGGGTGCACTGAGAGCACTGGGCAGACTGAGATCAGTGCTCAGGACAGTAACACAGAGCTCGACAGTGATGATGTGATGATTCACACAAAGGAAATCACTGTCGGTGTAGGAAACGTATTGATGGATGAGATTACTGACTCTGTAATGATGGAAACTGAACATGTCGCCTTCAAAACCGCCAGAAAGAGAAAAGAGAGGGGAAGAAAAGCTGCTTTAAAGTACGCGAAAAAGGCGGACCAGGAAGCCGTAGAAAGTGAAAGTGACACAGAGAGTTGACGTGGTTGTGCCTGAGTCCAGTGTTCCCTACCCTGCTGTGAGTAAAACTCCTAATAAAGATTATACTGTCACTGAAATTAAACACTTCCTTAAAGTCACTAAAAACATGCGTCTGGTGAACATCAGTGATCACTTCCCTGATTTAAAGAGCTTATATGAAGCTATTAAACGGTTCACAAGTGAAGGTTGTTTGAGGATAAGGAAGTTTATGGGCTGAAGAAGATACTGACGAAACTCACTAACTTGTGTGATGATGGAGGTGAAACGGTTTAGTTTTCTCAGTGGCTGCACTCTGTTGTTATTAACCCTCTTCTGTTTTTTTATGGAGGACGTACACATCTCATCTCTAAATGTTAATGGGGCGAGAGATGGCAGGAAGAGAGCGGAGATTTTTGAAATAACGAGGCAGAAGAAGATAGACGTGTTGTTTTTTACAAGAGACCCACAGTGACAGTAAAAATCTCTCTGACTGGACACAGGAATGGCCTGGTCTTTCCTGCCTGAGTCACAACACCGCCACCAGTGGGGGCGTGGCTATTTTATTCTCTAAGAATTTTACACCAGTCAGGTACAATACAGAGGAGATTGTACATGGACATTTTATCCAATCCCACCGAAGTACGCAGGAGAGCAGTTAGTTTTTATGAAAAGCTTTACACCAGTGAGCTCGTAGTGGACCAGGTCACAGAGCAGGTCTTCCTGGAAGCACTCAGTGGGGCGATAACTTCAGAGGAGCTTCTTAACGCCTTACATGGTACAGAGAGTGGAAAGGCGCCGGGTATCGATGGGCTTCCAGCGGAGTTCTACAAGTGCTTCTGGGCCGTTGTGGGGGAGGACTTGCTGGAAGTACTTAACAGCAGCTAAACTCAAGGTTTGCTTCCACTGAGTTGCAGGAGGGCAGTCCTCACGCTCCTCCCGAAAAAAGGAGACTTGACGTACATACAGAACTGGAGACCTGTGTCCCTATTGTTCAGTGACTACAAACTGCTCTCTACGGTTTTAGCTACCAGACTGGGAAGCGTTCTGGAGGAAGTTATACATTCTGATCAGGCCTACTGTGTACCTGGGAGGTCAATATTTGACAACATCTCACTGGTTAGGGATCTTATTAGTGCTTCAGAATTGTTCGGGCTGAAAATGGGTCTGATCTTCATAGACTAGGAGAAGGCGTTTGACAGAGTGGAGCATCATTTTTTATGGAAAACTCTCGAGGGTTTTGGTTTTAGCTCTGATTTTATAAACAAAGTAAGAGTTGTGTATTGTGACATCGAAAGTGTACTGAAAGTTAATGGTGGCTTATGTGCTCCTTTTAAAGTGTACAGGGGTGTGAGACAAGGTTGCTCTCTGTCAGGAATGCTCTACGCCCTGGCCATAGAACTGTTTTTGAACAGGCTGAGGAGTGACCTAAAAGGTTTTTCTTTTCCTGGTTGTGGGACCACTCTCCGTTTGTCTGCATATGCTGACAACATAGTAGTGTTTATTGACCAACAGACCGACATCGATGCACTGAATAAAATCTCCAGGAACTATGGCACAATTTCCTCGTGTGGCCCTTCTGGTCGGGCGTTGGTCATCTAGCGTGCCCGAACTCCCAGGGGAGCTCCTTTGGAAAAAAGAAGGTTTTAAATATCTGTGAGTTTACCTGGGAGGAGGGGCCTTCATGCAGAAGAACTGGGAAGGGGTCTCAAAAGTTAAAGGTCGCTTGGATAAATGGAGGTGGCTATTACCCAAGATGTCTTACAGAGGACGCGTGCTGATTATAAACAACCTGGCGGCGTCCTCCCTGTGGCACAAATTATCGTGTATAGACCCACCTGTGACGCTTTTATCAAGGATTCAGTCGATGTTTTTGGTTTTTTTCTGGGACAAGCTACACTGGGTGCTCCAAGGTGTCTTGTACTTACCTAAAGATGAAGGTGGGCAGGGCGTAGTGCACCTACAGAGCAGAATCGCTGCTTTTCGTTTACAGTTTTTACAGAGATTTTTAAGCGGTTCAATGTCTTCAAGTTGGAAATGTGTGGCCACTACTATTTTAAGGTCTTTTAGAAATCTAGGGCTTGACAGACCTTTGTTTTTACTAGACCTTAGAAGACTGGACACTTCGGGACTACCTGTTTTTTATCACAATCTTTTTAAAGTGTGGAGACTTTCTAAGACAGAGAGAGCCACGGGCACGGACTCACTACACTGGCTACTTCAGGAGCCCCTCATCTATGAAGCCCGTTTGGACACTGCAGGCAGTGCCCTCACACAGACTCTGCTGGCATCTGGTCTTATCATGCTGAGACACCTGGTGGACCTGGCTGGCCCAGAATTCAAGGATGCCAGTGGAGTGGCTGCCTGGCTGGGATTGAGATTAGTACGGATCGTGGCACGACTACTCCAGGGGTGGAACTCTGCTCTCTCACCAGTGGAGCTACGAATGTTAGTAAAGTACTGTGTAGGCTCTGAACAGCCGGATGAGGAGGACTCTTTTCCTGAGCTTTCTCTGTCTCCAGACTTGGAGGGAAGTACTGTTTATTTTTTAGACTGTAAGAATGTCACAGGTATAGACTTCTACATGGTCTCTGGGAAATTGTTTTATAGAGCTTGTTTTATGGTTTTTAACAAGAAAAGTCTTAATAGTAGAGTTGACACACGGTGGCGCTCTGTCCTCGGGTTGGGGGAGGAAGAGCAACAGTGGAGAACACTCTACAAGCCACCATTAACAAAGAGAACTGGAGACATAAAGTGGAGGATCCTGCACGGAATCATTGCTGTTGATGCCTTTGTCTCGGTTCTGTGTCCAGAGTCGAGTCACGAGTGTCCGTTATGTCTCCAAAGAGAGACGATATTTCATGCTTTTACTCAGTGTCCCAGACTGAATCCACTTTTTTACTCTTTTACGGACTGTTTTTAGCGTTTTTAACAGATCCTTCTCTGTCCAAACTTTTATCCTGGGAGTGAAGTACACTCAGAGAAGGCAAGCAGAATGTCAGCTCTTGAACTTTGTCGTGGGCCAGGCGAAGATGGGCATTTACATCAGCCGTAGAAATAAAATATAATGTAGAGGCAGCACTGATGCAAAATTGGTGGCAGCAGCAATGATGAAGTCCAGGATTCTAGTGGACTTTCACTTTTACAAAAAGACGGGTCCAAACTTTTATCCTGGGAGTGAAGTACACCCAGAGGAGGCAAGCGGAATGTCAGCTCTTGAACTTTGTCGTGGGCCAGGCGAAGATGGGCATCTACATCAGCTGTAGAAATAAAATATAATGTAGAGGCAGCACTGATGCAAAATTGGTGGCAGCAGCAATGATGAAGTCCAGGATTCTAGTGGACTTTCACTTTTACAAAAAGACGGCAAACTTGGTGATGTTCATGAGAATCTGGTGCAATAAAGATGCACTCTGCTTGGTTTTAGAGGGTGAACTGCATTTTGCAATGAGCATGTCTTAAAAAACAAAATGTATCAGATGTTTTTAACGCCTTTTTCCGTGAATTACTTTTTAATCTATTTTTAATCTATTTTTTATTTTTCTTTTCTTTTTTTTTTGCATTGACTTAGATTGAACCTTTTGCTGTTGTATGTCCAGAACTTTGGTAATAAAGGTTTTTTTTTTTTTTTTTTAAATCTCTCTCTCTCTCTCTCTCTCTCTCTCTCTCTCTCCGCTGTGATGGCATCGTACATGTGTCTCCCACGGAGAACTTTTATTCTGAGTAGTCAGTAGATCTGCAGTGGTGGAAAGTCGGCAAATGTTTTCTATATTTCTGCCCCATTTCCATGTATGCAACATTATATACACACACACACACAAACACACACACACACACACACACACACACACACACATCTGTAGTGCTGTGCTTTGCACACATTCTGATCAGGCATAACATTGACATGGACATTATAACATTATGAGCAGTGAACTAAAGAGCACTGATGATCTCTCGTAAGGATTTGAGCGAATTGTGATGTCTAGACGACTGGGTCAGAGCATCTCCAAAACTGAGAATCTATCAAAAGTGCTCCAAGGAAGGAACAGGGTAAACCGGCGACAGGGTTGTGGGCGTTTTGTTTTTAACATTTTTTTTTTTTTATTAAAATGAAATAAAACATTTAAAATCAAGGAAAATTTAAGTTGAGACTTGGGTAGACAACTAAAAAAATTTTCAATATTTGAATATTTATGGACCTGACTGTATCTAATGGAATGAAGAAATATTTTAATTGCTGTAAATTTAACTGTTACATGGACGTTGGTATCGGATTTGTTGGTTTGTATATTTTCGAAATCGTACGTCTCCTGCTGGAATTTTCACATCTAAATGTCTTCAACAAGTGACATAGTTAGAAACAAGCAGGGTATCTAGAGTAACTCTTATAATCACTCTTTTTTCCCGTGGTAAAATGTGGAGAAGGGGAATAATAAACTAGAGCCCCTAAACTTTGCATTTAGCAACACTACTGATGTCCTAAAGGAAAAGTGTGGGTAGATGTTCAGTTAAGAACTTTTGCTCATTAAATCCAATATGTAGGCTTTGTTTCAAATGTTCATATTTATTCTTTTAATAATTTGTAAAATAATAAAATGGAATTAGCAATAATACATCAGATGGTAAGTGTTTTAATGGTCAAATCAACTTTAAAGGCTGGTGAGAGAAAATTAATTGTATATCTGTAAAGTTCTTTTCCTTAGAAAAAAAACTGCTGTCTATCTGCTCACATGATCTTGCCTTTTGCTGAGATCTTTCAGACTTCCAGACTTTTAAAGCTGAGATTATTAGTAGATTGAGGATTTTGTTTTGGTGAATGTTCTTCTGTATTTATACAATATAAACCCAATGGAAATGTTTAGTTAATTCGTCTAGAGCTTTATAACATTCTTAAGAGACCATTTTATTTACATAAAAAGTGACAAGAGCCTCTGAAACCTTAACTCAAGTATGTTTTTGCTCTTAAAATTATTTTAATAAAAATGTCTTAATATTTATTTAGAATACAAAAAGAATATGAGAATTCTTCAGAAATGTCATTTGTACCCTCACAATTTGTATTCATAGGTCATAGCACTCGGCAGCCACGAGAGAAGAAAGTTACACATGCCAGTGAAGAACCAGCGGAAAAACAAAAGGTAAACAATTCCTTATTTACTCTTATTAACCCTTGTGTACACGTTTAGGCAATGTTAATTTTTTATATCCAGTTTAATATTAATCATATACATTATATATTAATACATAATATTTAATTGAATGTGGAATTCTTAATTCTTTCATTCTTAATTTATTCAGTATTTAATGGAATAAATTAAGTGTTTACTTAAGTGTCTAAAAGTTGCAGCTTGTACAGTAGGTGTTTGTCAGAAACCCAGTGCTTTTACTATTTAGCCGCTACTGCTATGGCTGCTTTTAATTGTTTGTTGCATTCTGTAAGGGGATATAGGACAATGTTTAATATTTACTTAAAACATTAATTGAAAATGCTCAGATGTATTATATATTTTACAGGAAAAGATGATGGAATATGGAGAAGAGCGATCAAATTTTGAAGAAGATAAAAAGCACAAAACAGAGCAACTGTTCATTAGACTTAATCTTGAGAAAAAGCAAAAACAAAAAATGAACACTTCAGAAGTTCTCCAGATAACACCCTCATTAGACTGGAGAGAGTCTTGTACAGAGAAAGACCTGGTGGAAACCTTTATACAAAGACTGTTAATGATGAACTACAGAGCAAGACACATTACCACCAAGAAAGTCTCCAGCTCTTCAGAACACTCATCTTCAAACACCAGAGCTAAAAATGATAAAAATGATGATGATGATGTTGATGATGAAGATGAAGATGATGATGGCTTTGCTGAATTTTTATCAATGAAGACAGAATCTTTGGAGAGTGAAATTGATAAATCTCCTGTTCACCCCATGGATGTTCAGATGGCGGCGCTCCACTGCTCTGATCTTTTCCTAAAGCAGCTAATAGTGACTAAACTGACTCAGTGTCAGTACGCTCTTCCTCTGCTGGTGCCCAATCCCTTCACCAAAGAGATCCAGTTTCCTCTGTGGACCTTTCGACAAATCAGAAAGAGCTGGAAGACCTCTGGTGAGGAGATCACTAAAATCCAGATGATTTATAAAACAGAAAGTCCAATGGTGGCCTTCTTCAGGTTTGGTTTTGCATCTTCATCCAAGTCTCAGCTGATGAACAACTTGATCAATGAGAAACATCAGACATTCTTCCACAGACATTGTCCAGGTAGCAGCAAAAACCGTCTCCTGATGGATGGAGTGGTGGAGATCGCTTGGTACTGTCCATCTGAGAAGGAAGATTATTTTAAAGAGTGTGTTGCCTTCTGTAATCTCCATGGTAATGCAGAAACTAATCAAGAGCAACTGGAGATCCTGACTGAAATGTCCTCAGTGAATGTTGTACTTCTTCCTGGTCTTGATAATGCAGCATATAAGGAGACACTACAGAAGCTCTTCAGAGACACCAAACCACTGATTTGTCTACTTTCTGAGGATGAATCAGATGTAACTGCATATAAAAAAGGAAAATACAGAATTGGCCTTAAAGACAGAAATCAGTCAGATGTAGCTGAGAACCTCAGAAGGAGTATTAAAGAGAGTCTCTCCAAGTCACACAAACCTTTCAAGATTGAGGATTTGAACAAAAGTAAAGTGATTATAAAAGATGAAGATGATCCTGAATGTAACAGAGGGAAAGAAGCTGCAAAGAAGATCATGGAACAGTTGGATGGAAACGATCTCTCTAAATTAAAGGAAAAACTCCTGCCCTGTCAGGGGAAGTTATGGCACGACTGGTGTGAGAAGAACAAAAACCTGCATCGACTTCAAGGGAACAACTTAGAAAAGCAAAAAAGTTCAATACAAAGAGAAATGTGTAAAAAACGTGAAGAGCAGCATAAACATGGCCTCTCTGATTTTATGAAACAATTCATTTCCTCACTGCGGTGTCTAAAAGAAAATGAAAAATTATTCTTCTTGAAATGGGTTGGGATTCTCCTGGACAATCGAACATCAGACTGTTTATCTGATCTTCATCACAAATACAATGAAAAGTGGACAACAGTTTTAGGTCTAAAGAAGAAACATGAAAAATCTGAAAAAATGAAAAAGGAGCAAGAAGAACTTGAGGACATTTTAGAGAAACTGAATGCAGCAACTTTTGGTTTGGAGCACCTCTTCAGAGAGATGGGTCAGATTTATGAGTCAATTATTTCTGTACAAACACAAAAGAAAAGAGAGAAAGCAGAAACCTTTCACTCTCTCCCAAAACTTGTGGCTGAAATAATTAAATCTGGCCACCCAATGGAGCTGATGGATGGAGATGCTGGTCATGTTCCTCTGATGTGGGTTTCAGCAGTTCTAGATGAACTTGTAAAGATACTGGGAGATCAGAAGGTGTTTGTTCTGTCAGTTTTGGGGATTCAGAGCTCTGGGAAATCCACCATGCTCAATGCCATGTTTGGACTGCAGTTTGCTGTCAGTGCTGGAAGGTGCACCAGAGGAGCCTTCATGCAGCTGGTCAGAGTGTCAGAGGAGATGAAGGAAGAGCTGAAGTTTGACTACTTACTAGTTGTTGACACTGAAGGTCTTCGAGGTTTGGAGCTGGCTGAGAAGACCACAATACACCATGACAATGAACTGGCTACATTTGTTGTTGGTCTTGGAAACCTGACCTTGATCAACATCTTTGGAGAGAACCCTGCTGAGATGCAGGACATCCTTCAGATTGTTGTTCAGGCTTTTCTGAGAATGAAGAAGGTCAGACTGAATCCCAGCTGTTTGTTTGTCCACCAGAATGTTGGAGACGTCACTGCTGGAGAGAAAAACATGGAGGGAAGGAGACGCTTACAGGA
>MU581521.1:989564-1030094 GCA_024362625.1 Silurus asotus | reverse complement strand
AGAGAATTACACTGAATAAGGAATTCACTCTGGATCTCTGTCTTCATGTGTGTGAAGTTGCGAGTCACAGATTTACTGAGTGCCATAAAAAGTTCATGAATGCAAATGATCCAAGAATTTATTTGTCCAAGCAGAAACCACAATATTACAGTGTCTTCCAAAACTACTGCAGAGGAGCAACAGCAACTAAAGTGTTTGGTGAACTGATCTGCAGTTCCCAGAGAGACCTCATCCTGCAGGCAGCTTCCAATAAAACTGATCTTGATTTAGCAACAAAGATCAGATCAGACATGCCAGAGTTTAATGGTAACAGATCAAACCTTGAGAAACACATCCTGAAATGTCTGGCAGAGGAGGAGAACTTTGAGAAGTATAAATTGTACATTCTCAATCCTGAGAAGCACTTCAGAAACTTCATTACAGAGAAGGTTAATAAGTACATCACTAAAAACACCACCACCGTTCTGAACCTTTTTAAAGGAAGTCTACATCACAAACTGCAGAGTGTAATAAATGCTGTAAACATCGCAACTGAGGAGCTCAAGAAGAGCCGTGGTGATGCAGACACGTGGCTGAGAAGTTTTACCTCTGCACTGAAAGATGAAGTGACCTTTAAAGAAATAACCTTCACTGATCTCAAGGACGTTACAGATATTGATTTTCTACATCAGGTTGTTAGTGAAGGTCTCACTGAAATGAAGTCAGAACTAGACAACAGCTTCAGCAGTGCAAAACACATCAACATGGAGAAGTTCAGGAAGAAACCAGATGAGATTCTGATTGATCACCTCTGTCAGTGCTGCTGGGTTCAGTGTCCATTCTGTAAAGCCATCTGTACCAACACAATGAAGGATCATGATGGAGATCACAGTGTCCCCTTCCACAGGGTAGATGGTATCACTGGGTGGTATTTCAGAAATACAACAAATCTCTCCTGTGATTTCTGCACAACACTTGTGCAAAGTGATAAACGTTTCTACCCCAGACATGATTCAGAAGAGTTAATACCCTACAAATCATACAAAACAGCAGGAGGAGTTTATAAGACCTGGAGCATGACCCCTGATAACTCACAGCTCCCGTACTGGAAATGGTTTGTGTGTAGATTCCAGAAAAATCTGGAAAAGCACTATGGGAAAACATTTGAGGGTTATGGTGAGATCCCCAGTGAATGGAGAAGGTTTACTAAAGAACATGCTATCAAGAGTTTGGATGAATTAATCTGAGACTCTTCTAAACCAAACTGAGCAGAAAATAGCGACATAATCATGATCCAATAATCAAAATAAATACATAAACGTAATCTGTATTAGAAATCATAAAGATATAATCAGTAATATTCATTAGATTTTCTATTTTATAAACACACTTTCTTTTTTTCTCTCTTTTCTGTTTCAATGCATTTAACATTTAATCATATCATATCAGTTTTCTCATTTATCCTATAATGTGATTAATTATCATATCATTTGTGTTTAAAGGGTCGTGTTTGAGGTTTAATGTTAAACTATATTACAATAATAAACTATATAACAATATTTTGATGTCTCTGTGCTTCAGTAAGACTTTTACAGTGTTTTATATTTGATTGATCAGAGTTGTGACACATACAGAAGAAACAGGAGACACTCAGGAGTCTTAAATGGAAAGAGCAAGTGGCTCTGTCCCAGTTTAATCTTCATTTAATTAAACACACTTCTGTACATCTCACTGTTACTGCACTAAATATGTGTCCAAAGATGAATAAATGTTGTGTAAACAGGAAGAATCTTATTTTCTATTGATTTACTATCATTTAAAACAATTCAGAAATAGTCTCAAATAATTAATAATTTCACTCATTAAGCCAAAAAATCTTTTAAAAACTAATTACATATACAGATATAAACCAATAAAAACACAAGCTTAAGAACCATCTTATTAATCAAATCCTAAAACTTTGCACTAAATTGGAAATTGTATAAATAAAACACGTGAATATGCAAATATTCTTTAAGACACGTGCAGGTTTCACACTGCTGAGTGTCACTTCACTTTTATTTATGAATGTAATGAAGCTAAAAATACAAACTCTTTACATACACTGACAGAATATTAAACACATTTCACCACAACTGCACTTTTAATCAGGAGATCAGGTGTGTATCTGATTTTAAACAATTAATATGAAAACAAATATTATAATCTGTTCAGCAGCAGTTACCAGTGAAAATAAAAGGTGAGTTTAGAGGTTATAAGTGAAATGTATGTCCTGTGTCTACTCTAATAAAGTGTTTGTGTATCTGTGACATGTGTTCATGACATTTAGATATTTTAATGTTTATTATTCTCTAATCTACTAAAGTAAAAAATATAGGAGGATTTTTCAGCTGAGAAAAACTGACGTACATCTTTATTTTTGTATTTTTGCTCAAAATGATTTAATTTCATCAACAGTACATGTTTATAAAGTGACTTTGTAAATCTTAAATAAAGTTTCAGCTTCGGAGTTTAATGTTTTGTGTAGTTATATTTTACCCTCTTTAAATAAATAAATAAATGTTCATGACTGGCGGTTTGTAAAAAGCTGTTGCAACACTCCCACCTAACGGCCGGAACAGGTACTGCACAGTAAACTTACGCTTCAAATTAAGTCAAGTAGCTTTTATTGTCTTTTCAACCATGCAGTCAGTACACAGTGACATGAGACACCGTTTCTCCAGATCCCTGGAGAGCTACATAGAGCTACATAAGAGAACACAGAGCTTCATCACACAACACAGAGTTACAGAATAGTACACAGAGTTAAGGACTACAGTAAGTGTCCTCACCACAGAATGTGCATCATGTGAAATCGAGTGCAAACAAACAACACAAGACAGCTTGGGACAAATACACAAAACACACATAGTAAATTCAGAAGCATGCTAAGAGGAATGACTGCAGTTAGCAGCTCAGACTGCTCTTCATAATGACACAGATATTCAGTGCTGGGAGACATAAAAAGTTATTAAAACTTGTTATTGAAGTAAAACGTTTAATGTTCTGGAAGGGCAGTAGCTTTGAACAATACATCAGCAGAAAAAAGAATTTATTTTAAACTGAATGATTAATGGTGTTGAGTGTGTTCCTTCTCCTGCATAGTGGACTGTGCTTTGTTCTGCCTCCTTGTTGGATTCTGAAATCTGGATTATATAATTGAAATATACTAAGATACATACTACGATTTAATTTTTTATATTTTTATAATTCAGAATTTTTTTTGGGGACTGGGTTCCAACCCGTCCCTGTGGAATTCTGCTGCAGCTTCCACTTAAGCGACCCGGTTTTGAGACTCGGTCCTGACAGAATAAACCAGCACAGTGAACCCAACTGGAATGTTGGAGACTGAGACAAAAGAAGAACAGGAAGTTCTACAACCCTGTCCCAAAAGCTTTTGGACAATGTTGACAGGACACGGTCAGCCTATGCCCCCCCGGTGCCCCAGCATTTCTCCTGAGATCTGATTACTGTAGCTTGTTCCAGTGTGACCTCATGTTAATGTCTTAACCACACGTGTTTCTGACCGATCAGTTACAGATTCCTGTGTTATCCTCCAGCTCTCGGGAAAAGCCCTTGAGGAGGCCATGCTACTCTGAGAGCTCCAGAGCACCTGTTGTTCTAGCTACCAGTCCTTATGTAAAGAGCTCAGGTTTGGTCCCAGGTTTGGGCATTGCCAAACCTCCCAGTTCCACTGGGGGATGCCAAGTTCCTGAGCCCTGCTGGAGGCATGGTCCAGATGTTGAGTCCAGCTAAGGGCATTGCCCAACCCTTGCGCCCCACTGGGGGTGTTGACCAGTCTCTTAATTTGAATAGGCTCAATCCTTATGTTTCATTGGGGTCATCACTCAGCTCCTGTTCTCTGCTGTGTGCATTGCTCAGCTTCTGACCCCTGCTGAATCCATTGCTTCGCCCTCTTCCTCATTACCATCGTCATTCACCTGGACCAAAAGAACAGCTTTTCTGGCGGTTGTGCTTACCATGTTTCACCACCAGATGCTGCCAGTGTGCCCATAAATCCGACACCAGGATCTTACACGAAGTAGGAAGTTCTGATGTTTCCAAGTTCTAATGTTTTGTTGTTTTCATGTGATGTTATGCTGTGTGGACTTTTTGTCTTGAGCTTGATTTTTCAGAGTCTCTTGCTGTTTTCTCAAATGCGTCGATGTAAGTTCTGCCTCTGAATTCGTTTTTTGGCAAAAAACTGCACTTATTCCTGAGAAGCTTTTGATTTTTCTGTCTCTGTATCTCAGATCCATTCCCCACTTTAGAGGTGGGTAGATTATCTAACCCTACCCCCCCCCCCCCACACACACACACACACACACACATACACACACACACTCATTAGTATGTAATAAAATATTTTAAATGTCTAAATCAGTAAGATTTAAATAGAATCAAGTTAAAAATAGAGAAGATAGTTGTGTAGTTGTGTTATGAGCTCTACCTGATGTTATTTTAATTTACTTGTCTTACTGGACTAAATGTTTCTTTATATTTGTTTGAGTGTATGAACATTATTTTGAAAATAGAATGCAGATTAATGAATAACACAAAAATAACTTCCACTAGAGGCGCTCCACACTTTGCTAGAGCAACGTGGCTATTAGAGTAAGATGCCACTGCTGCTGAATGCTGTTGCCATGGAAGGGTGTAACTTGGTCTACAGCAATGTAACATCAACATGAAAGTCAGGACTCGAGGTTTCCCAGCAGAACATCACCCAAAGTATCACACAGTTTACCTTCTCCTCAGAGTGCATCCTGACTCCCAGCTCCTCCCTATTTAAGCACCACCCACCCACACACACACACACACACACACACACACACATTCATCTACAATGTGAAAAAAAGAAAACATGATTCAGCAGATCAGGCTTCTTCTTCCATTGCTCCATGGTCCAGATCTGGTGCTCATGTATCGTTTGCAGGAGCTTTGAGTGGTGTACAGGGGTCAGAATGGACTCTCTGACAGATATGTAACATGCTATGGTGCTTTGTGTTTTCAGACTCCTTTCTCCCTCCCTCTCTTCCTCTCTCTCTTTCTCGCTCCCTCACTCCCTCTCTCTCTTTCTCACTCCCTTTTCTCTCCCTCACTCCCTCTGTCTTTCCCCCTTTCTCTCTCCCTCCACAGGATCAGCCTCCTCCCTACTATCCTCCTCAGAACCAGCCGGAGAAGAAGAACAACTGAAGCCCCACTACACTCCTCCCTGAGAAGTCACATGATCGCATGGTTATGACATCACAGATTTTTCTCCGATTGACTTATACCGGATATTAGAACTCAATCTTAAATCCTATTATACACATATATATATATTGTAGTGTGTGTGTGAGCGAGCGATGGAAGGGGTGTGTGTGTGTGTGTGATGTAATTGTTTATAACCAGCAGAATTTTTCTAATTCAGCTTGTTGAAGCCATTTTAAGAGTTCTATTATACCGCTTTTTGTTTGGCTGTAAGATTTGGTTTAAAACAGATAGAACCCTGCAAAACAGTGAGAAGCCACTGGACTTGGGAGCAACACAGTCTTTTGACCCACACAGAACTACACAGAACCTACACAGTTTATTTGTTTCGAAAGGTAAAGATCCTAAGTTTTTGTTTTGTTTTTATTTAAAAATCATGATTAAAGAGTAAAACAAACAACCTTGGATTCAAGACCTTTATTCGTAGTTGTTCTGTGCCGAGTACAAAGGAACTCTGAGTTCCTGGGCTAGTGAGTCAGTTTGTTGCACTCACATTCAAGTCAAAAGACTCGCTCGACATAGTAAAAAATAATCGAGTAAAGCCGAAAGACGAGTCGCGTGAGAAGATCGCGAAAGAAAAGACCCTCGTGGTGACGGCGAGCTAACCGACATGGCGGCTCTGAGGGAAACCTGCTAGCGGCTGCTAACAAACACAACAGACCAATACGGAAAACTGCGCCGCAGCAAAGGTACACATAAAGAAAGTCAGAAGTAGCCTATCTAGAGTGTGAGTCGTCGGCTGAGTGAAATTTCCTCTGAAACAGTTCGGATATTTTTCTTCATGATTCTATTAGTCTTCGTCTATAAGTGACTGTAAGTGTTCACTGGCTATTCCATCCTGTAAGTCATAGAGCTTGAGACAAATAAATCCTGCACGTCAGTGACTATAAACGAGTGTTTATAAAAAGAGTAGAAGCTGTGTGGAAAATATTAAGAATTGTGACGGGTTTTTGTGAAGATTTTAAAGTCACGTGACATGGCAGATGAAAGCGCAGCTGCGTGTGTTGACCAAAAGAGGCTGCTAAAGCCCACAGAAAAGGCTGTAGAGGAGAAATTACACAGGCTGAAAGGAGAACGCAAGGGAAAGTTGGCACAAATCACCAAACAGAAGAATTCTCTGTCCAAATTAATGGGAAACGAACACAATGCTACGTTCATTAAAGATGAAGAATTGCTACGGTTGAGAGATGCTTGGAACAGTATGAACAGATTAATGAAGAGTTGTGTGAGTTAATAGATGAAGATGATAATAAATCAGATCAAGACCCTTATGAGAACAGATATTCTGAATTTCTGCGGTTTATAGGAGACACAAACAAATGGATCTCAGATGTCCTAAAAGACGAGGAAGATATTAGGCCACATGATAGTGTATCCAAAGCTAACTCCGTGGTAAGCCACACTTCCAGTACTACTTCTGCAATGCTGAGAATTAAAGCTGAACGTGAAGCACTGTTGGCAAGAGCTGCAGCAATGAAAAGGAGAGAAGCAATAGAGCAGAAAGAAATTCACTGAAGAACTAGAAAACAGCAATTAGAGCTCGAAATTGAGATTGCTGCTTCAGACGCCAAACTGAAGGTGTACGAAGAATTTGAAGATGCTCATGAATCGAAATATGATTTATCAGAACTTCCTTCAGGACCCAGATTTGAACCCCTGATGTGTAAACAAGAAAAACACAATGTAGATGATTATGTGTTTCGTGGAGCTGGTAAGACATCCCTTACATTCAATCCAAGGCCAGCCACTCAAGTTCGGGCTTCAGATACAAGAAAGTCATCGTCAAGGTTTGAGGCTGTCAGTGGCACGCCACATCATAATCATACTGATCACAATGATTTTTCTACAGATAGTCTACATGAAGTGTTACAGCTTCAAAACGAAGTCACGGAGATGCTTATTAAACAACAGAGTTTGTCTCAACTCCCTTAAAGAGACATAACCACGTTTACAGGTGATCCTCTGACTTACAGATCTTTCATAAGGGCATTCGAGCATGCTATCGACAGTAAAACAGACTGTCATCAGGACCGGCTGTACTACCTCGAACAGTTCACCAGTGGAGAGCCACTTGATCTCATACGGAGCTGTGAGCACATGAAACCCAACAAAGCTTATAAAGAAGCTAGAGAACTGCTTGATCGTCACTATGGAGATGAAATGACCATCGCTACAGCTTACATTAAGAAGGCTATGGAATGGCCTCAGATAAGGCCAGAAGACAGAAAGGGGTTGAATGCTTTTGCTTTGTTCTTGGTTGGATGTTGTAACACAGTGAATGAAGTGGACTACATGGATGAAATGAACAATCCTACCAACATGAAGTCTATTTTATCCAAACTTCCATTCAAGCTGAAAGAAAGATGGAGAAGTTATGCTTATGACATTTAAGAAAGAACAAGAAAAAGAGCCAGATTTCCTGATTTAGTGGAATATGTGTACAGACAAGCAAAGGTTGCCAATGACCCGCTGTTCGGAGATATCCTGGACTCCACTTCAAGTAACCACCACAGCTCAAAAAGGCAACCAAGCATTAGAAAAAGTGAGTCTAAAAGAAGCAGCTTTGTTGTACATGTGTCTGCTACCGAAAATAACACCAGTAAAAACCAACCTGAGAAAAAACCTTTAGCAGCCAAGTCAGCAAGTGTTTTTCAAAGTCCCTGTCTTTACTGTCAGAAGAACCATGCACTGAATGCGTGCAACAAGATTCGAAAACAGCCTCTGAAAGAAAGAATTCAGTTCCTGAAAATGAACAACCTTTGTTTTGGGTGTTTGACGGCAGGTCATATGTCCAAGGACTGTAAAAAAATGTCCTTTTGTCCAGATTGTTCATTCAGGCACCCAGCTATTTTGCATGTTGTTAAGGAAGATGCTTCATCAAAGAACATCAGTGCAGAGGACAGGTCACAAAGCACGAGTGAAGTCACAAGTGCTCTAGTGTATGCAGGGTGCAGAAAGGGTGACAATACTGGGGTTGGGAACAACGAGTGTATTCTTCCCATCGTACCTGTGCAGATAAAACACAAGAAAGACACAAAGTTAATCAAAACCTATGCTTTCCTGGATCAAGTAAGTACAGCGACTTTCTGTACTGAAGAATTGGCAAAGAAGCTCAATGTGCGAGGCAGAAAGACGGAGTTCCTGCTTCGTACTATAGTGCAAGAACAGAAAGTAAATAGCTATGAACTTACCGATCTGGAGGTGTGTGGCTTAGAGGAGCAAGATTACATTCAGCTTCCCAATGTGTATACTCAGCCAGATATACCTGCCAAAAAGGCCAACATTCCACAGAAGAAAGATTTGGAGAAGTGGTCTTACCTGATTCGAGTCCATCTCCCAAAACTTGAAGCAGAGGTTAGTCTGCTCATTGGTGTCAACGCATACAAAGCCATGGAGCCATGGGAAATCATTAATAGCCAGAACAATGGACCATACGCTGTGAAGACAGCTCTTGGCTAGGTTGTCAATGGGCCAATCAGCAGATGGCATGAGAAGGAATCAGATGATGGCAAAAGTTTCCTTGTTAACCGGATTTCTTGGATAAGCGTTGAAGACATGCTGATGAAGCATTACAATGCAAATTTTCCAGAAAGAAGATGTGACGACAGACGAGAACAGTCTCAACATGACAAACAGTTCATGCATACAGTGACAACATCAGCTCAGCTCGTGGATGGTCACTTCCGAATCAAGTTGCCTTTAAAGAATGACAAGGTGAAAACCAGTAAGAATACGGACTTCTTTCAAGAGTACAAGGCTTTTATGGACAGACCTGGCCAGGTGGTAATCTGAATGTGGAACAATACAGAATGTGTGTGCATTTGTTCGGTGCTACATCATCTCCTAGTTGTGCGTCGTATGCGCTAAGAAGAACAGCGGAAGATGCAGCATCAAAGAGTACCCCAGAAGCCACACAGACGGTCCTTAAGAACTTTTATGTGGACGACTGTTTGAAATCAGTAGCCACAGAAGATAAGGCCGTTGCTCTTGTGAGGGAGCTGATGACATTGTGTGCCAGTGGTGGTTTCCATTTGACCAAGTGGGTCAGCAACAGCAGAGCCCTGCTGAGCTCTATTCCTTAACCTGAATGAGCGGCTGATGTCAAAGATCTTGATTTGGAGCATGATGAGTTACCAGTGGAATGAGCATTAGGCATGCAGTGGTGCACAAGTTCTGATAGCTTCAGGTTCAAAATACATCTGCGGGCTAAGCCATGCACAAGACGTGGCATTTTATCTGTAGTCAGTTCAGTGTATGACCCAATGGGTTTTTTGGCACCACTCCTACTACCCATCAAGCTCATTTTAAGAGATCTCTGCCAAGAGAAGAAAGGTTGGGATGAAGAGATCCACGAAAAGGCAGGCCAGACATGGATGAAGTGGCTGATAGACTTAGACAAGCTTTCAAAACTCCGTCTGAACAGATGTTTAAAACACCCCACATTTGGGCCCACAAATGCTGCTTAAATTCACCATTTCTCAGACGCTAGTCAAGACGGATATGGCGTTGTGTCGTATCTATTGCTGACAAATGACCGGGGTGAAAAACATGTATCATTTTTGATGGGAAAGTCCAGAGTCGCTCCACTTAAACAGATCACGATCCCGAGAATGGAGTTGACAGCAGCAATGGTTGCAGTCAAGATCGATCGGATGTTGAAAGAAGAACTTGAAGTTCCCCTGATGGAGTCGGTCTTCTGGACGGATAGTACAACAGTACTAAAGTACATTGAAAATGACGCTCTTCGTTTCAAGACGTTTGTAGCCAACCGTGATTCTTTCATTAGAGAAGCAACTACATCTTCTCAGTGGAAGTATGTCAACACCTCACAAAACCCAGCAGATCAGGCTTCCAAAGATTTGAAGATCCAGAGCTTCATGGAAAGTAAGAGCTGGTTTCAGGGGCCTAGTTTCCTGCAAAGGGAAGTTAAATTGCCAGATCAACCGGAACAGTGTTTTTACCTGACTGAAGATGATGGCGAGGTGAAGACATCTGCTGCAGTGTCATGCACAAACTCAAACAAATGCACAGATCCACTGAATCAGCTTGTTGAGTATTATTCCAGTTGGCATAAGCTGAAAAAGGCGGCAGCCTGGATTTTGTACTTAAGAAGGACGTTGCGGCACCTGAGTGAGAAGAGAAGGGTGTTTGAGCAGAACATTCAGCAGAATGAGAATGATCGTCTCAAGGTTATAAACGTAACCCTAGTTCCCAGAGGGAAGGATACGCTGCGTCGAAATGCTATGGGAACGCCCCTGCGTGACCACGCTCTGAACCACGTGTGAAATCTAGCCAATAGGCAAGACGTGACATCATAGACAGGCGACGTCGCGTAAACCAGGAAGCTACAAGATGGCTGTGCCGTGGTAGCAACATCAGCTTCTGCAAAGAGAGAAGGTAAGCGCCGCAGGGATGCAGGGAGTGTGGCACGGAGACGCAGCGTCTCATTCCCTCGGGGAACTAGGGTTATGTTCGTAACCTTGAGACGTTCCCCTTCAGGAACTCAAGCTGCGTCGAAACGCTATGGGAACGAGTGTCCAATCACGCCACACTGACCAGACCCTGCCGAAAGAGTGAGGGCCTCGGCACCAGCACGCAGGACAGAGGAGCCCGGGGTGGCTCTGAGGTCAAGGCCATAGAACCTGACAAAGGTCAGCGGGGTGGACCAACCCGCAGCGTCACAGACGTCCCGGAGTGACACCATGTGTACCTGGCCGCAGAGGCTGCCACACTCCGGCGGGGCGAGCCCTGACCGCGATCAGAGCGGGGACCAGGACACGCAGCTGAACAACTGCACCGACCAGCTCCAAGGACTCGTCCTGTGGAGATAGGCACCCAGTGCTTGCACTGGACACAGTCGGGACTCGTAACCCTTGGTCGGGGGCTATAAACGGAGGAGGGCAGAATGCCTGTAACACGACACATCGTGTGGAAGCACCCAGCCTTGTGTAAAGAACACTCTGGCCATGCCAGGGGGCAACTCCAGGTGGGACGAGGCAACTGCCAAGTCCCAGATAGGCACTCCGAATCGCGTCCCGGGGCACAGCCTCCGGGCGCCGCAGAGGAAATGTGTCACCAATGGGACCTACCCAGCAAACACGGAAGCCCTTAGGGTAGAAGGGGTTAACCCTGCGGCAAACTGTACTCGCAAAAACACCAGAAATGAACCGACCGGGCAGTTAACTGGGTCCAAGTCACGGTGCTCAAACCAAGACGGAAACAGTCGCCATCGTGCGGCGTACGACCTCCTCGTGGAGGGAGCTCTGGAGTGGAGAAAGGCCTCTGCTACCTCGGTAGAGAGAACAGCCGCTACGAACCGTGCCCCCTCAGGGGCCACAGTCTCCACAACACCGGGCGGGGGTGAACCAGGGTGCTACCCGGAGGAGACAGACTCCCTACCGGTGAACCAATCCCAGAACTCCTGAGAGCAGCGCAATCGGGAAAAGGCATACAGGCGTAGCCCCGGCCAAGACCGTCCCACGGCAGCCACTGTCTCGACAGGGCGGCTGCTCAGACATCCAACCATCCCGGGATGTAACCGGCTCTAAATGAGAGGAGTTAATCTCGGGACCACAAGAGGACCTCCTGCGCCAGTTGCTCACAAGGGCGAGACCAGAGGCCCCCCAGGTGGCTGATGTACGAGACCACCGCAGTGTTGTCTGCGCGGAACAACACATACCGATCTCTAAAGACTGGGAGGAAGTGTTGTAACCCCAACAACACTGCCAGCATCTCCCGGCAACCTATGTGCCACAAGAGACGTGGGCCGCTCCACAGACCCTGGGCGGAGTGGCCACTCATGACCGCTCCCCACCTTGTGAGGGAAGCGTCCGTCGTTAGCGTCCCTAAAACGGGGCCTCGAGACAGATCGTAGGGTTCCACCATACAACCAAGGCTCAAAAGGCACACCGTGAGACCTTGATGTGACGATACAGACTCCCCCAGGGGGAGAACCCTTCTGCCCCGGAGCCACCACCGGAGGGGCCACATGCAGAGAAAGCCGAGTGGAAATACACTGGACGCTGCTGACATGAGACCCAGCAACTCGGCCAACTGCCTCACAGTGAATAGGTGGCCTGCCCCTACCCTCCTGACTGCAGTGGGGATGACTACAAACCGGGCGGGAGACAACCGTGCCCGAAACTCGGCCGAGTCCCACACCACACCGAGAAAGTGGCCCTCCGCGCTGGGAAAAGTACACACTACCCGGCGTCTCAGTCTGAACCCCAGTACTTTCATGCAGGCGAGAACAGCATCTTAATGCCGAACCGCCAGCTGCTCAAACGAGCCAACATCAACCAATCGTTGATTTAATACAGAATGCGGAAGCTCTAAAGGGCGCTAGGCCGCACGGAAGGACCGATATTGGAAAGCTCCGCCCCGAAAGCAACCTCAGGAACCTCCCATGCGCGGTGAAGGACGGCTGCATGGGAGCATGCAACCACCAGGTCTAGCATATGACAAATCAGTCCTCGGACTTGACCCGAGACACGACCCCTCTAAACGAGAAAACCTGAACCCGAGCCTCAAAAGCGAGTGGTTCAAGTAGCGTAGATCCAAAATGGGGTGCAACCCACCGTCCCTCTTCGGAACAACGAAGCACGGGCTGTAGCAGCCTGACTCTCCGAACAAGAAGGAGGGAACCACCTAGATGACCCGATTCCTCAATAGAGCACGCACCCCCTGTCCCAGGACCAGAGCCTGCACGGGTCCCACCAGGGCGGGACACACCCCGTTGAGCCGGGGAGGAGAAGACGCGAATAATCCGTGCAGCCTTTCTCCACAGTACGCAGGACCCCCGAGAGACTCCAAGCAGCCCTCCAGACTGACAGAAAGTCTCTACAGGGAAAACCAACCCCTTAGGGCTGGCCCCGACCCACTCAGAGCGGCTGGAGCGGCGCTCTGCAGCCGACCACACCTCCTGAGAGGCCGCGGAACCCCCCCCGTCCGCAGCGAACATACGGGCGGAATACGGAGAGCGAACCGCTGGAGAAGCTGCGCCCTGAACACGACCCGTGGCAGGGCTAACAGACAGTCCTCCTGAACCCGAACGGCAGGAGCAGCGTACTGCGGCCGTTGAAGCCCCCTGAGAGGCGGCGGATGACCCCCATCCGCAATGAACCGTTGGGCGGAAATAAGGGAGTTAACCGCTAAAGGGAGGCAGCGTCCTGAACACCCTGTGGCAGGGCCGACAGACCGGCCTCCCGGTGGTGCCAGGGAGGGACGAGCACTGTAGCATGAGGAGCACACCGCCCTCCAAGAAGCAAGCCATCAGGCCTACGCACCACAGCCCGTTCACTAGAGGCGAGGACGACCCTCAGGCTGTCCAGCCCCCCTTCTGGCCTAGAGAGTCGCCAGGGGCCCTAGGACCTCCTCGCGTGAATCGGGTGGCAACACTCTCTCACCGGGCCATCTCGCTGTGCCTGGACGTACCAGGGCGAGGCTGCCGCCGAGCAGCCCCATCAGAGCAGCGAGGAACTACCACTGAAACGCCACCGCGGTCTCCTGAACCCGCCAGCAATTTCCCTTACCCACAGCGTTACCAGGTCAGGCCAGGAGGGGACGCCATGGCGCTCAGAAGGAAGCTCGCATCATCCCCCATAGCAGGCCAGCCTGGCATGCCTGCAACACACTCATCGTGTGGAAGCAACCCGCAGCCTGACCCGCCACGCAGCGCAACCCACCAAAGCCAAGCAGCTCCTCGTAGGCAAACCGATAGCCGTCACAAATGCAACACTCGGGGAGAGATAGCTAGCTAGCGTCTCTACCACAAGCGGCATCGTCCCGTAGCGGCGCCACTCAGCTCCAATAACATTCGCGCACAGCGAAGAACATCGGAAAAGCTCACTGGGTGTGCGCTGCTCCTGCCACACGACCGGCCAAGCTAAATCCAGCTCGGACCCGGCCCGTGCCACGACCTCAAGGAGCTCTATATACAGCACAGGCTGTGAGGAGCCCGCAGGCTTGCTAGCACCCACCAGCTCATCCTCCTTGGAGAGAGAGACATGTAATGCTGCGCAGCCCACACTGGGAGAAGAAGCAGCCGCCAGGCATGCTTCTCCTAATTTCCCGAAATTTCATCCACCTCGGAGGAAGAAATACGGAGTACCGCGTCACACACAGAAAGAACCGATACCAAACGAGCTCTCACCCCAGGGAACGGGAGCTCAGCTAGCAGCCGGGAGCGCATAGCCACACGGCTAAATGCTAACAGCCGATACCATCGAGAGCCGAAGCCGCAAGGGAGAGTGCCCACCTCGGAGAGCGCTCCCCGAAAATTCACCCACCTCGGAGGAAGAATACGGAGCACCGCGTCACACGCACCGGAAAAGGAACCGCTAAACGAGCGCAATCCCCGGGGAACGGGAGCTCGCCTCGCAGCAGGGGGGGGATAGCCGCACGGCTAAAATGCTAACAACCGATACCCTTGAGAGCCGACTAAGCACGCTCCTAAGCTAAGCAAACAACACGTTGGCTGCGTAGACGGAATTCTGCCTGCATATAAGCTCATGACTGCACAGATAACACACTCAAAGCGCTTACCTGAACGAGCAGAAGCTGATGTCGCTACCACCGCACAGCCATCTTGTAGCTTCCTGGTTTACGCGACGTCGCCTGTCTATGACGTCACGGCTTGCCTATTGGCTAGATTTCACACGTGGTTCAAAGCATGGTCACGCCGGGGCGTTCCCATAGCATTTCGACGCAGCTCAAGCTCCTGAAGGGGAACCAGAGAAACCATGGAAGATCTATCCAGAGCTGAAATTGAACTGGTTAAATACAGTCAGAGACAAACTTATGCGGAGGAGATACAAGCCTTGCAGCTGGCAGGCTCCTGTGTGAAAAGGAGCAGTTCTATCTTCAAACTGGATCCATATTTGCAAGAGGGAGTGTTGAGATTAGGAGGACGTTTAAACAGATCGGCGATGCCTGAGGAGGCCAAGCATCCTGCCATTCTGCATAAACAGCACAGAATAGCTCACCTCTTTCTCCACTAGATCCATCAAGAGTGTGGACATGGAGGTAGGAACCACATCTTAGCCATATTGCGACAACGGTATTGGATAACAAGAGCCAATGCAGCAGCAAGAAAAGTGATTTCAGAGTGCAACCTCTGCAGAAGACTGCATGCAAGGGCAGGAGAGCAGAAAATGGCGGATCTGCCACAAGACCGTCTACTTCCCGACAAACCACCCTTCACCAACACAGGTGTAGATTATTATGGACCTTTTGAGGTCAAAAGAGGACGTGCAAAGGTTAAGCGTTATGGAGTGCTCATCACATGTTTAACTGTCAGGGCAGTGCATATAGAAGTAGCCCATTCTCTTGACACTGATTCATGTATTGATGCCTTACGGCGTTTTCAAGCCCAAAGAGTTCAAGTGTCAATTATTCGTTCAGACAATGGCACCAACTTTGTCGGCGCTGAACAAGAGCTGCGTGAGGCATTGGCAGAGTTGGATCAGTCTCGAATCAATGAAGTCATGATGAGAAAGGGTGTGCAGTGGATTTTTAACCCGCCTGCTGCGTCCCACCACAGCAGTATATGGGAGCATCAAATCCGTACAGTGAGAAAGGAGAAGTTTCAAGAGAAGTTTCAAGTTTGGAGATGTTGTCCTTGTTGCAGATTCATTCCTGCCAAGAAACTCATGGATGTTAGGAAGAATCATGAGGGTGATGCCTGACTCCAAACTCCAAAGTGCTGAAGTTCATACGAAGACCAGCATCATTCACAGATCCATAACTAAACTTTTTTTGTTGCAGGAAGAAGAATGATGATAGAAGAGAAAGTCTGGAATAGAATAGAAATTACCAGTTAAGTAGTCTGTGGGATGTATTTAGTTGTTAATACTTACCAGTTAATGTTTACCTTTAAATACAGTACTTTCCTGTGAAGAAAAAAAGATTCTTAAGAAAAGGAGTTGAGAAAGTGTTAAATGTAAGAGTATAAATGACTTCAATTTAAATTTAAGTTAATAATTGATATGTTAAGGCCTATTCAATTAGGGGCCGGGATATGTTGAAGCCATTTTAAGAGTTCTATTATAACGCAATTTGATTGGCTGTAAGATTTGGTTTAAAAGAGATAGAACCCTGCAAAACAGTGAGAAGCCACTGGACTTAGGAGCAACACAGTCTTTTGACCTACACAGAACTACACAGTTTATTTGTTTAGAAAGGTTTTGTTTTGATTAAAGAGTAAAACAAACAACCTTGGATTCAAGACCTTTATTCGTAGATGTTCTGTGCCGAGTACAAAGGAACTCTGAGGTCCTGGGCTAGTGAGTCAGTTTGTTGCACTCACACAGCTTTTCTGCACCTTCTCACTGTTTTTAATCAGACGTGTTTATTAGAGTTTGTTAACGAGTGTAGAAAAATTCTCAAACGCTTCTGTTCAGCTGCTGCGTAGATTTGCTGCTTAGCGACTTCGGTTTCCATGGTTACATACTGCGTTAACACAGGTTTATTCACAACCTGATTTTGTTCACTTAGGCGACGTGGTGTGTGTGTGTGTGTGTGTGTGTGTGTGTGTGTGTGTGTGTGTGTGTGTATGTAGCAATCGTACAGCACAGATACACAATCAAGGTAACATGTTAATTGGTGTGTTCATTAACACTGTGTGTGTGTGTGTGTGTGTGTGTGTGTTACATAATACACATTGTATTGACATCCAATAAAACCACATTAATTATAGATTAGAGAAATTAACTGTCTTATAAAACAGTGTTTCCTCCTGCTGCACTGATTCCTGTTCAGTAGAAGTAAAATAAATGATTTGATTTAGAATAATTTGTGATTTGTAGCAGGTTCTTTTCAGGGTTCCTCCTGCTGGGTTCTGCTTTTTGCTCAGCACTGAGTAAATAACCAACATTTGAACATTGAACGTTGTAATGTTTATCTGTACTGTTATATAATAATAAAAACACGTTTAATTTGTCTAGAAGAGTTTCAGCAAACTAATTTACAGACATGTATTTTGCTAACAAGTTATTTCTATTTTGTGTGAATAAAATCTATAAAATGGAAAAGAACTAATGATCAGAGGTGGGAGACTCGAGTCATATGACTTGACTCGAGTCAGACTCGAGTCACAATTTTCTGGACTTGAGACTTACTTGATTAGATCTCTGAAAAGACTCGACTTGACTTTAGACTTGCTTCTTGTGACTTTAGACTTGACTCGGACTTGTGCCTATTTACTTGAAATGACTTGAAATGAGTGGAAAATATTTTTTTTCAATGATTGTGATTTTTTTTTATATATTTAAGAATGGACTATATATTTTCCAATAAGTCGGCAAACCCAATCCACTCTATCGCATGCGTAAACCGCTAGACGCTATCCGGAAGCCGCTTGCCGCCTGCCAAAACAGCAGATCCCTCCGCGGACAAGACAACATGTACACCGCAACAACACCAGCCCCACCCCCGAGGATAATAAAGTTTGGGTTTAGAGATTACGCGTACATGGCCAGTTTGATTTTTTGCAAATGCAATTCACTGTAATTTGCCTTCACATTGGCATTATTTTAAACTGTCCAAACATCACAGTTTAACATTGAAGTGGTCAAGGGTTAAAGTTGTTATAGCCAAATACATAAATCTGGTTTGATGTACGGTAAATATCTCCATAAATACTGGGGCATGACCTGATATCTTTAATATTGTAAAAAAATAAAACTATTAGAAAATTAATGAGCCCTAGGGTAACATGATCATAATAGTTTGTGGATAACTCCTAACAGAGCAAACAATGTTGGGTTCATCACCTTTTAAAAACCACTGCCTCTTTTTTTTTTTCTGATATTGATATTCTACTTTGAGTATGCAACCCATTGTTTGGTGTCTGCTGAGATGACAGAGTATACTTTACAATTATAGGTATTTTATTACTATATGTTGAAATAGGGGACATGTGACTGTTCACTCCATGTTTACACAGATACATCAGGGTATTCATAGATAGAAATGATCCAGTTTAACTGTAGTTCTGACTCCTCCTGAGAAGGGAACATCAGCACATTCTACTGTCTAAAAAACGTACAATTAATTCTTGTTTACTTATTTAATTAATTTTTATTTTAGAGCATTTAAAGTGCTTCTTAACAATATTTTATTACACATGAGTTAATTTATTTATTTTTGTAACCCATCATCAGCCCTCTGTGTCTAAATAAGTAATAAAAGTCCCTGAGTTAAAAAATGTGTCAAACAAATCTGTGTGCGACTTGGTATGACTTGATGACTAAGTTGGGACTTGACTTGACAAAGAGTATGACTTGACTTGACTTGACTTGACCCTTACAACAGAATGACTTGACTTGACTTTGACTTGCAATGTTAAGACTTGGACTTGACTTGAGACTTTCATTTGGTGACTTACTCCCACCTCTGCTAATGATTGTAGTTTTGAGGAATCCTGAGGTGAGACCTGGTGGTTCAGGGATAGATCATGTGTTTATTTTTAATAATCGCTATCAGAAGTGTGAATAAAATTTATTTATTTGAAGACAAAGAGATCTTTACAAATCGGCACTCCAACACACAGAGTGAGAATGAAGACAGTCTCTGATTGACAGCCAGTCGTCCTCCTGCTCTCCCTCTGTTACTCAGTCTCTCACTTCTCCCAGCCCTTACCACCAGGCTGTGTGGGTAAGCACAATCCTACAAGGTGGGCCATTTCCTCCAGGGGGCGTCCTCCTTTCCCGTGGTACTGATTATGCAGCTCCAGATGATGGCGTGTGGACTCTACCAGACACAGGTATGTGTGGGAGGTGTGGAGAGCCTCTTTCTGGGCACGGCAGTGTCGCACCAAAAAATCACAGGCAAGTCGGTTCTTTTCTTATCGCCACCCACGCTCTATCCACGCGTATCAGGATACGAACTTTTTAGGTCACGAATAAAGTACCGGAACCAATTAAATTCATAACCCGAGGTTCCACTTTACTGGAATTACAAGACTCTGGTTCTCTGGTGGGTTTCTTTCTGTTTAAGAAGATTTTTCTACTGGTTCTGCCTCATGTTTGATTAATAGCTCTTGGTGATTTTCCCTCAGGTCTCATGTTTATCCTGTTTAAACAGTCAGAACTTCACCTGGACAACAAGATACACCATCAGTTCCAATATTTCTGATCCCTTGCAAATTGTGGGTTTGAACAAACATTTAAAGCGTAAACAATGAAAATAAATGTTGAAGAATTAACAGTATTAACTTTATCAAATACAATTAACCAGCTGACTTCTACACTAACATTCTGCAGACAGAACACTTTATTGTCCTGTTTAGTCCACTGGGACATCAGGACACAGAACAGTCCAGTGTAAGGTGGATTATTTCAAATCCTATATATCTTCTGAAACAAACTCCTTTCTCAAGTGAATTAATGGTCATGATGGATTATGTGGTGAACCAGATATCCAAAGAAATCCAAAATACAGTGGAACCCGGTTATGTCGATGTAGTAGGGGTCGCCAAAAAGCATTGAGGTAACCGATGATGGAGATAAACTAAAATCTTAATGGCGGCAGTATATTAACGTGCTTGAAACTTCTTTATGTACATGATGTGCGTTAATAAATGAGAATGTGCATGCACGTGTTTTTGAAGGGTTTATTACACAAAATCGTTGCTGCGATTTGTTTGATGAAGTCATGCTATAAAAATACATACAGTACATGTTTATCTGTCAGGAATCCACCTGCCACGCCCCCTTCGGCTCCCTTCAGCGTGTCAGGTGTTTTCTCGGCCGCTTTCTCTGAAGCTCCGCTTCAATCGTGCACATACAGTGCTCGTTTATCATCATCACCAGCTCCTATTTACACTTACACACTCTCACTCTCCATTATTGTTGGTATATGTTGGTTCACGGCGGTCGTTGTTATCGCGCATGCGTATGCCGGTACGTGTCTTCCCACCGGCACTCTCTCAACGCCTGCGCTTTTAATCCCAAAACGCACCGTGGATTCTCCCCCGATCCCGGTTCATTCTATGATTTTGGATGGTCATCACACGTTCAACAAACAACAAAAGGCATATGTGCACTAACTAACATCAGAGATTCACCAGTATACAATACAACACCTGTAGCAACTGTAAGACTTGATTTTTCCGACACTTCCGCGAGTTCTTCTGCGGCTGCACCGAAATAACCGACGTTAAATGACAAATTTTTCCCCCCTTGTGCTCAAGATATAAGGGTTCGGCGACATAAAAAGTCAACATAACCTATAAAAAATGCTTAGAAAAAGCGAGAATTTAGCGGTTCCACTTCAAAAACTTCGACTTAATAGGGTTGTCGAGTTAACTGAGGGCAAGATAACCGGGTTCCACTGTGTAATATGAAAATGAATTACACCTATAGTGGTCTAGATATAAATAAATTATTAATTCAGTCATAAAAACTCTTTTTATTACTCAGTATTAGCACTAGATGTTGTCAGCTCTTCTCTGAAAGACCTCCAACCTTCCAGCAGTACTTCTGATCTTCCCATTATACATCATGAGAACAGCTGTAATGGTCTCCATTAGGATTTCACTGATTTACTGTGAAATACCACCAGAAACCTGTGCAGCCTTTCAGGAGCAGATGACTTCCCTCAGAATTAAATCTCTTATATGGTTTCTAATGATTTTTTCCTCCTGCTGTCTGTGGAGAACTAAAATATTATTATACTATTTAGATTTTCGTTTTGGGATGTTTTTCATGAAAAATCTGTGGAAATGTTGTTTAGTGTTTTTAAACATTGTTTATCAACCAAAGTTCCCGTTTTTTTCTTTGTTAGCATGTTAGCATTTATTTTACCTCAGAATTAAAAGGCGCGAGGAGCCGTTGCCATAGCAGCTTAACAGAAATGCGCGGCGCATGCGCTTTAGAATCTCAGGGAAATCGAAAGTGATTTTTATGGAGAAATAATAAATATTATAAATATTTAACTGGTAAATAAATAATTTAGTTAATAATGTAATACAGCACGAGATCTGCGGTTGTGTTTAGCGAGTTTCTCCTCAACCTCGTGAAGGTCAGAAGCTCCAGCAGCAGCAGCAGTAGCACATTGAGCTCAGCTTTAGATCTCATCTCCTACCTGATTTTTCCGGAACTGTTCCATCACATAAGTGTACATCATGGTGCCTCTATACTCGGGGCCTTTTAGATATCGGAGCTCCTTTAAAATACCCCGACATGTTCTCAGAGGAGAGCTGAGGGCCGCCATGTTGGAGATCAGTGGAGCAGTGTTCCACCTCCTGCTGCAGGACACACTGAGGAGTCTGGATCTTCTCATCCAGGAGATAACTTACAGTCAGCTTTCAGTAAAAATCGCTTCCAGTTTTAAATCGCTTTTAACCTGAAACATTCATGAGTAATGATCCACATTCTGTGTTTCTTTACTTTATGAATCATTATTGTGATATTTATTACTCAGTGTGTAGTGAAATGTGCAGATCAGGAAATCTAATCGATTACCGAGCACATGCTTCTCCTCACCTGACCAGGCTTTCTGAGAGCAGCTCATTTTATCACTGTGTAGAAACCAGAGTTTTACATCATAGTGAGGGTTTATTCATGAGAGTTTACTGTAGTGTTCAATATTGTAGAAATACACCACCTGAGGTTCCTCACTGTCAGTCATCAACAGGAACCTGAGGCCACAGTGGACACACACAAACCCACACTGAACAGCTGCTGATTAAATAGAAACCAGGAAATTGTCCAGGTTTGTGCCTCTGTGCCTGAAAACACAGGAACCTGATGTGGTCATCTGCTTTTGGACCTGATCCACATTAAAGGTGAAAGTTTAGTGCATGCTGAGATGATTGGTGCTCATCACTGTTGTCACAAGAGATCATTTTCTGACATGCTGTAAAAATGTAAAGTAATAAGAGTGGAAGTGTTTTACAGAATCAAGCCAGTGAGATAGCAGGATGATCTGTGATGAACTTAGTTGTGTGAGATTAATAACTTATGCTCTAAAACCTACTGGTGTAACGTGTAATAATAGTAATAAAGCAAACATGCCTCAATAAACTGACACATAGATACAAATATTTCCACATTTTCCCCCAAACAAATTTATTATTAATTGTTTGTATAGACACATAAATGTGGTGCAATGCTAACATGCTAACTAACGTTTCTTCAGATATCCATTACCACAAGTGGAGTAAATCAGAAAGATGATGGTGGAAAGAACCTCAGAATAAGTAAATAATAATAAATGATTATGAGCTGAATTGAACATGTTTATGTTTTACATCAGCTTTCTATCAGTTGATTAATATGTACATGATGATGTGCTTCTGAAGGTCCTACTGCAATGTGAACTCTTTAAATGTCAGATCACTGATTTGGGGTTCGTTATCACTAAAGTCACCAGGATTCTGTAAAATTTGTTTTTAAATAGGAGATCATGTGCTTTGTGGATTTCTCTGATACTGTTATGATCTGTCTCCAAACATCTCTTCCATAAACACACTCATGAAATCTCTCAACCAACCCAAAACCACACCTACAGTCTCTTTTCCTATTTGTGCATTATATATAGAATATGCAACCAGATACCACTCTGTGTCATGTTGCTGGAGTAAAACAGCTCCTAAACCAGATTTCATTGCATCTGAATACATTTTTAGTGGCTTATTCGTGGTTGTAGAATTTTAGAACAGGTTTTTTTAGTCAAACTGCCCTTTAACCCCATCCACTCATTATCACGCTCCTTTTCCACTGCCACTGTGTTCCTTTCCAACAGGCTTCTTAATGACCTTGTATTTGTGGACAGATTTGGAACAAACTCCCCCCCAGGTGGTTTACTAACCCTAAGGCTCTCTGTAGGTCTTTCTCCTCTCTTGGTTTAAGGGTTTTTAGGTCACCGGCTGTACAGGATAAACATTTATTGAACACACTAAAACGGAAATATTATTCCAGAATAAATAAACTTAAACTTTAAATATTTTGCTCTCCATAAAAAATATCTCCTGTCAGAAAATATGAACATGCTGCAAAAAAACCCCTGAACAAACTCTAAAATCACAACAAATTAAAACAATCAGATTTCTTTGCTCTTATGCCATTTAATAAAAAATAATCTTAAACTTTAAATAACTTAAAATATTTTGCTCTCCATAAAAATATCTTCTGTTAAACACCAGACGTGTCACAGCTTCATCATGCAGCTCTTCAGAAACTCTCCCTCAGTAAATAACCTGCTGATGAGACTCTGATTTCTCCTTTGTTTTCACACCAGCATCACTTTGTGATTGTTCTCTGGTGAAAAACATCTGCTGAAATGTCAAATTCTTCTTTATCTCTTCTACTTTCTGTTCACGTGTTTACCGCCAGTGTCAGTAAACATCTACTCAGAGTCAACTTCATTCTTCACCACTGTGCGGCGCTGTTTCACAATAACTGTACAATAGAGTTAAATACATCAACAGAAGCTCCACTTGATTAATGCTGGAATGTTCCCAGGTGGTCTAGTTTTCGGTAAGGGAGCTGAAGCGGGACATTGATAAAACATTTATAAATATAAAACATTTTAATGAGCAATTTTTGAAGGAGACACAAATAATAGTCAGATTGTACTTATAAAGATATGGTGTAGGTGCACTGAAAAATGATCTTATGTCCATTTTCCTTTTCTTCGTCATTTAATTTAGTCTATGACACTGCAAGGCAAGTTTATTTATACTGTAGCACATTTCATACACAATGGTAATTCAGTGATTTACATAAAAAAAAAACAATCATAAAAAATAACCACAACAATAAAAACAAGGAATTAAAACAAGGTTTCAATTTTTATTTAAAATTAATTAGGACACTTAAGAACAGAATAGAAATGTATTATTAAAATTACAGTGGGTCAGTTCGGATGTAGCAGTGATCATTTAGTAAATGCACAGATAAACAATATGCTAATTGTGTGTTAATGTTAAATTAACATTATATCAAGTCGTCCCGAATAAAACACTGCACAGGAAACGGCTTTGGTGTGTTAGTGTCAGTGCACTAGTGCATTAGTTGCAGTGTTAGTGTCAGTAAAATACCCTAGTTGATGGAGTTGAACATTAATTGGGCCGCAGACACACACCTGACTCGTGTGTGTGTGTGTAGAGAAGGTGAGATGAACTGGAAAAGCAGGCAGTGGATATTTGGGTATACATACATATATTTTTCACCATAGAAAGTAAGATATTTTTAAAATTTCTTATATTTATTTATTTATTTATTTATTTTGGGGGGGGCTCTCATCTTCATCCTCAATGTCACTCCTCCAGAAACTGCACTTTTTTCTTAGAATAACTGAACTTCATTGCAAACTGAAATGATTCTTTCCTCCACAATTCCGGCAGTCCTTTCCAACAGATGGCTATGTTTGTTGGCACACTTTCCACAGCCCTGCTCTCTTGGCTTGGCTTTTTTTTCTTTTTCTTAGACGTCCCTCTTTCAGTAACACTTCAAACTGCATCCACTTCTGCATCCACTTCTGCTGTATCCTTCTCATCACTAAAACTCTTTAGCTGTGCCATTGTACATTCTGATGCATGGAAGATTTTTATTGCCCTTTTTAATATGAGGTCAGTCAACAACTCTTTAATCTTTACTACAATTACTATTATATATCGAATCCTAGAGTCACACAATGTGTTGTAAAATTATAACACACAATTCTGACTCTGTCCGCAGTCTATTTCTGAAGATATTCCTTTTGTAGGTCCCATTTTTCCAAACTTCTCAAACACGCCCTCATACTTCTCTTTTTCTTATACCATGAAGATAAATGTGTTCTACGGATGTTAACAGCACTGCTCTATTCCTCTGTTCATTAAAATCCAGCACAATGGTGAACGCATAAAGTTCAAATCTTAGTCCAGGGGTCTCCAATCTTTCCCATAAAGGGCCGGTGTGGGTGCAGGTTTTCATTCCAACCAAGCAAGTCCACACCAAATCCTACCTGTTCAAATCTAATGATCTTCATTTTCAATGACTATCAGGTGTGACCATTGATTGGTTGGAATGAACACCGGCCCATTCTGGGAAAGATTGGAGACCCCTGTCTTAGTCTAAAAGCTTTCCAGTTCTAATTCACATTTCCTGTCAGCTTCAATGCCTCTGATGAACAGATAGAATTCATCATATTTCATCATTTATCCTGGTACCATGTATTGAGGTACACACACAGAGTTCTGTAATCAGAACGAGCCTGAACTCAGCACACCACTGCATTATACTGCCATCTGGTGGCCATTGTAACATGAAAAACACGGATTAATACACGGTATGAATTGTTCCAAACACAAAGAAAAAATACTTTCACTTTCATCTTTAGCGCTTCCATGAAATGGCGTCGAACGAGGGTAAGAATCACAATCATCCTTTATTCACATTAAATTCTGAAGAAAACTGCTGAAATTAATGGCTTCATTTCACAAGATATAAAATTGGAGTGTAAATCAGCAGTGTGTGAAACTTAATGGATATAAAAGGGCGAGAAACGTAGGAAATTTATAAGGCGTCTTTGCCCACAGTGTCACATGATGTCCCAAAGTCCAAAACTATTTACAACATTCAGAAAAGCAATTTATTTGGTGCCTTGTCTCATGTTTTAACAATTTTAGTTTATATGATGTTTTATTAACTGACATTTATTTTAGAATCGTCAATGTTCTGTCCTCTGAAAAAAATATCACAGACTGAATTACCTTTTGTTTTTCACCAATTATTAATTATGTACACAACAAAATACATATTTTTCTGTAAATCTGTTTATTTAAAAATGAAGCAATTTTTTTGCATATCGTAAATGATTTGAATCATCAGGCATAATATATAATATATAATATGAGATGAAGATAACCTGAGTAAATGCAAAATTGAGTTTTTAAATGATGATTCAATTTATTAAGGAAAAAAAGCCGTCTAAACCTGCCTGACCCCATGTACAAAAGATTTGGCCTCTAAATCTAATACTGGGTTGTGCCACACTTGGCGGCAACAACTTAAATTAAGCGTTTTCTTTCCCATCACTGTGGAGGAATTTTGGCTCACACTTCTCATTAAAGGATCTTTAAGAATAAACGGTTTGTTCCAGGTCATGCCACATGCCAGCATTTAAGCTCAGAGGTGGACTTGCAGGTGTGTTTAGGATCATTGTCTTACATTTCTGATACTTCCATCATTCAGATTTTTTTCTTATTAATCTTCACTCAATCCAAAATAAAGTAAAAATAAGAATTGTCTGTAAAAAAAACCTGAAATATCATATGTGCATAAGTATTTAAACCCTTTGCAACAACACTTAAAAATGACCTGAGGTCCTTCTTGATTCTCTTTATTGTTGCTGAGATGTTTCTACATCTTAACTGGAGTCTTCCCGTGAAAAGGTTACTTGATTGGACATGATCTGGAACAATCAGATCTGGGGAAGGCTACACACAAATTTGCTGCTGCACTGAAGATTTCCAAGAGCACAGTGGTTTCCATCATTCATAAATGGAAGACGTGGGGCACAACCATGACTTTTCCAACAGTTTTTCACCTGTCCACACTGAGCAATCTGGGGAGAAGTAAGAGTAGTGAGCAAGAACCTGATGGTCAGTCTGACTGAGCTCCAGAGATCCTGTGTGGAGATAAACAAAGTTTCAGAAGGACAACCATCACTGCAGACCTCCACTGATCTGGGCTTTATGGCAGAGTGGCTAGATGGAAGTCTCTCCTCAGTGCAAAACCCATGGAAGCTCACTTGAAGTTTATCAACTGGAACCTGAAAGAGCTGCAACCTTGATATGTTGAAGGAGAATTAGATAAATAAGTAGGCGGGACACAAGCTGTAGCTTATCATCTCCATGCTTCTTTTTTACTTACTCCACATTAGCAGTAACACCGCTTTACATCTATTAACATGCATATACCACCTAGTGATCATAAATGGTAATAGCAATTCAATTGTAAGAGAACACCAAAACCTGAAGTGGAAAAAGATTCTCTGGTCTGATGAAACAAAAATTGAACTGTTTGGCCTCTCTTCTAAACGACATGTCTGCAGGAAACCAGGCTTAGCTCATCACCTCCCCAAAACTGTCTCAACTGTGAAGCATGGTGGTGGCAGCATCTAGCTGTGGAGATGTTTTTTCTGCAGCAGAACCTGTGAGACTGGGCAGGGTTGAGGAAAAGCTAAATGGAGTGAAGTACAGAGATCTCCTCAATAAAAACCTGATCCACAGCACTCCGGACCTCAAACTGGGCTGAAGGTTCACCTTCCTATACGATAACTGAGTGTAGATTAATGAGTACCCCAAAAAATAGAAAGTGCACACTATCAGTCATAATATTATGACATAATAACATTAGCACATTGACATTCTAACATTCTGAGCAGTGAAGTGAAGAACACTGATGATCTGTTAGTGGGTGGATTTATTTATTAGGCAGCAGGTGAATGTTGATGTTAGAAGCAGGAAAGAATGGGCATAAGGATTTGAGTGAGTTTGACAAACTGTGACGTCTAGACGTCTGGGTCAGAGCATCACCAAAACTGCAGCTCTTGTGTGTGTTCCTGGTCTGCAGTGGTCAGAATCAAAAGTGCTCCAGGGAAGGAACAGTGGTGAACCAGCGACAGGGTCAGGGGGGATGAGGATCATTGATGCGCGTGAGGAGCGAAGGCTGGACGTGTGTTCCGATTCAACAGACGAGCTCCTGTAGCTCAAACTGCTGTAGAAGTTAATGCTTTGATGATCGTCGGGTCACAAGCAGCAAAAAGGGACCAACACAATATTAGGCAGGGGGTCATAATTTTTTGGCTGTTCAGTTGAAAAGAGAAAGGGGTGGGGGGATCCTTATTATTTTTTTGGGGAAAAAAGTTTTTTTTGTTTTGTTAATACTTCAGGTTATTTGTAGATATAATAAAATAGGGCAAGGGTTTGAGAACTTTACAACTGTACAAGAAACAAAGTTATAATATTTCATACCTCCTGTATATGTTGAATGACAGGTGTCTCATCCAATGATCAATAAGTGTTTTGTTCCCACACTATACCTCCCTTTTCCGCTTTGTCTGAATCGTCCTTGTGTTTTCGGATTTGTTTTGCACTTCTCAGCCACCGTACCTCAGGGTAAATAAACTAATATTTAACTGTAACTCAACAGTGTGTAAATTATAAGTGATAAAATTCTAAGAAAATTATAGACATCAAATCTTCACTATTTTTGTTAAATTAATTTTTTATTAAACTTTTATTTGTGTGAAAGTTTTATGTACACAGATTTGGCAAAGTATTTTCCTTGTGTATGGAGTTCAACTTTATTTTTGGATTTGTGACAAAGACAAGCAATAAGTACAGAATTATATATATATATATATATTTATATTTATGACAGATACACAAACAGATCATCACTCAGTCCAAAGGTCCCTCAGGTACCTCACCTGATTATATCAGTCTGGAAAACGAAACCTCACAATACTGATAAAATAATGTATGATTATAAAAATGTATTAAAAATTCTGTCTGCTGATCAGTTAAAACAAGTTAATGAAAAAGGTTATATTTTGGGGTAGAATTTTTTGTTTCCTCTCCCGTTTAACTGCTTACGTTTGCTAGGTTTTTGTCTATATATATATATATATATATAATATTACTCTATAAATTACCGTATTATTATTTCTCACAGCTATGTTTAGGGCATGTAACATGAAAAATCATTTGTATTTGTAGTAATTTTTGTTGTACATTTTCTTATTAGAAAGTCAAAAGTTGCCCTGTTAATATTTTATTGTTTCTTCTTCCTCTTCAAATTTTTTTTCAGCTTTGTACAGTATATGGCAACACATAGAACCATCTGGTAAAAAGTGAAATTTGGCACATAAATTTACAGTTAAAACTCTGAACTGTGTGTCTAATCAATCACTTTCGAGTCATCTTCTAAGGTGGTCTCACAAAAGTTGCTACAGGACCCCAATGGAGGGAACATAGCAGTGGGTGGTGTGGGAGAACTTTTAATGGTTGAAAACAGTCCAGCACCAGTCTTAGTTTTAGTTTAGTTGTTGTTTTGAAGTAGTTTTTTTTCCCTATTTCTTTTTCATTGCAACCCTTTCTAGAATTGTGACCCATGGTATGAAAAGGATCTAGATTAATAATAAAAACAGTCTAAAGGCCGAAAATAATTATCAAAATCCTCAAACAGGAATAAACCTAGATAATAGATTAACAGTGTCAATACACAGGCAGGGAATACCAGAGAGATTGAGCCCTGGTGTTTTGAGCACTTGGGACAGGGACATTTTCCTGTAGAAACGATGACAAGATAAAGTGATATACTGCACTAAAATGTATAAATAATAAAGCTGCACATTGTAGTAGATCTTATTTCACTAAGTGTACCTTCAGTTGTTCAACCACAGATGAAAGATCATTAATAATTTGTCTCCTAATGATGTTTCAGTGTCTGAAGTGAGAATTGTGCTGCTGGGGGAAAATGTACCTCTGACCAACGCAGTGGGAAACTTCATCCTGAGCAGATCTGCATTTGAGACTGAAGTTCCTTCTTCAGTGAAGCAGTACAGTGAGAAAGCCAATGGTCATGTGGAGGGAAGAATCATCACCATCATCACCACACCTCATCTCTATAACCCACAACTGTCTCAGGAGGAACTGACTCAGAGGGTAAAAGAGTGCATTTCTCTCGCTGATCCTGGACCTCACGTGTTCCTCTTAGTGCTTCAGTCAGAAACAGTCACACGTGAGAAACATGACAGAGTCAGAAGCATATTGGAAACTTTCAGCCCACTGTCCAGAAAACGCTCCTTAGTGATAACTACAGGTGAAGACCAGGGATTCCTCAGTGAATGTGAAGTGAGACACCACAGGATTCAGAATATATCTACATTTGATAAACATGAGGTTCTTCAGCTTTTAAAGAAAATTGATGCAGTGGTGAAGGAGACTGGAGGAAGCAGGTTGCATGAGAAGAAACACCCAGGAACACAGAGAAGACATGAAGATCAATTGACAAAAAACACAGCAAAGACCGATGGAGATACAGTGAGAGGAAAACTAGAGGAGTATGAAGGTACGTGTAATTTATTATATTCAGTAATGTAGCCATGTTATAGGATTTTTATTCCAATAAACTTTAATCAATTTAAGTGGAATTGAAGAAGTTAATCGATTTTTCTATATAACACAGATTTGGAGGCAGAGACGTGTATAGGATGTTTTTACTCTCCTCCAATTTTTTTTATTAAGTTCTGATTAAAGACTGAATGTGTCATTCATTCATTTCTTGGCCTTCTGCACTGAACATCAAAACCTCCCCACATGAAGACAATCTCACCAAATGACACAAATAATCACTAAATGAGGAAAATATCAACAAATAACACAAAACCTTTTCAAATAACACAAATCTCTCTGTATGACACCAGATTTCTCCAAATGACAAAAAATGTCTGTCTGACACTGAAACATTCCTAGAAATCACATATACCAAATACCAAAATACAAACAAATGTGCATCTCCAAATGGCACAGGATGAAAATAACAAAAAAAAAAATCACGAAACACTTTACTAAATGTCAAATTCACATGTCAAATCTTGGGGGTAGAGAGACTCGCCTGCAAAGACTTCAAGTCCATATGTTTCTACATTTTGAGTGGCCAGAAACTTCTTTCGATAGTTCCACAACTCCAGAACAAAATTTGGGAAACTATGCATTTTTTATGGGGTATTTACAGAGTGATGTGTGATGGAAGGAAGTTAACATTTTTGATATTGTGATAATTGGGTATAAATGTTAATATTGTATTGTGGTATTATATGGGGTTTTTGAGTTGTTGATTGGTCACAGGCATTGGCTCTGCTGCATTCTAGTTTGCTGTGAGTGATGTATTTTATTATCAGTCAGAGTGTTAATCCTGATCATCACACTTTACCTGACTGTTCACCCTGCCCCCTCTTCATTTTGGGATTAAATGTGGCTTCTGTTTCTATTGGTCATGTTTTCTTCTCACTAATTTCCAGCATGTCTAGAGCATAGTAATAGAGTTCCTATACAAAAAAGTCATTATAAATTACACTCACTAAAGTTTTTAGCCTTATTTTAAAATAGAATATAAATGTGCACTAAACAGATTGAGTTACAGATACAGACAAAGTCATTTGATTACACCACTGGTGAATATATTAGTAGCTTTAAATGCATCTCTTCTTTTGCAGAGTCTGATCTGAGAATTATTCTGTTGGGAAACAGTCGCTCGGATACCAGCAGTGTGGGAAACTCCATCCTAGCCAGATCTGCATTTGAAGCTGAACATCCTCTACATTCAGTAGGGTTTCAGTATGAGAGAGTTACAGGGCCTGTGATGGGAAGAAACATCACCATTATAAATGCACCTAATCTTTTTTACCAAACTCTTTCACAAGATCAGCTCACACAGTGTATTAAACAGTGTATCTCGCTTTCAGCTCCTGGGCCTCATGTCATAATGCTGGTTGTACAGTTGCAAAATTTCTCTGTAGCAGACAAAAGCAGACTGGATTTAATTTTCTCATCTCTATCTGAGGAAACCTATAAGTACACCATTGTGGTCTCTACTAAAAATCCAGAACATTGCAGCAATGCAGACAAGGAAATCATACAGAATCTCATTGCTGAATGTCATAACAGACATTTTGAGTTTAGTAAATGCAGTCAGGCCAGCTTCGTGGAGATGATAGAGGAGATGGTCGAGGTGAATAAAGGGAGCCTTAAGTGTGAGACGTATGCAGATGTTGACTCTGCAGAAGACCAAAAACTCTCTGAGAAAATTGGAGGTCAACCTGAATACAGACGTAGGTTCCCACCACACATTTATAAATGATCAAATGTTCTTGGATATAGTTAATTAACATTTTCCATAATTATTATTTGTATTTTTGTCATTTAAATTTTTTTACTAATAGGCCATAGCACAGACCTGCCACAAGAGAAGACAGCTACACAGAGGAGTGAGGAAGTGGCAGAAACGGGAAGGGTAAGCAGTTCCTTATTTCCTAGTGAACACTTTAATAGGAACTTTCTCTTTTTGCTGCCTGTTTAATTTTAACTCCTGATAGAGGATACTAAACAGCCCTGAAAGAAATTTTATGAGAAGTGGGAAGCACAGGGGGCATCAAGCGGAATTTGTGTGGTTCTGTTGTGCTTTATTTCAAATGAAGTACTTGTTTACTATTCTAGAGAGTTTGGAAAACCTCTCATGTTGCCCTCACACTTTAAGAAAGCGCTGTTTTATGTATCATGTCTTTTGAATTTAAAGTTTGAGTTTTGAGGCACATCCTATAAGGATCATGAAGGAGACAGTCAGTTTAAATAGAGACACAACACTCATCAGTGTGTTTAACATCATTGTGCATTATATGACTAAGCAGTTTTCTGGTACAGCCATAAGACCTAGGCACAAGATCTGTTCAAAAAAGGACACCTAAATGTGTACAAATGTTATGCGGTAGAAACGGAGGCAGAAGCCGGAGTGCAGTTTGTGTGGTTTTAATGAAGATAAGGTAGATCGACAAACATACATCAACTGGGATGAAGAGTCCGAGAAGGAAATATCTGTGGTGTGCTCAGAGAGCACGGTCCACAACGTCCAGAGCAAGGTTGCAGGGTCCGAGATATGCTTTTAGGAAAAAGCGTAGCGCAGGATTGTAGGGTGAGTCCAACCGAAGTGGAGGTGTACGGTTAACAATAACGGACGGTGAATGAGAGTGAGAGTGAGGTGTTTATATATGTGTCGGGAACGAGTGTCAGGTGTGGATGATTAGTAGGAAGGCGAGGAGCTCCATGCAGGCGGGGTGGGCACGGAAGGAGAAGCAGGGTTCTCCCTGACAACAAATAGGTGTCCTATAAACTTTCCCTTTCACTCTCACAGATACTCTTCTATCACCTATCACTCCTGCTCTCACTCTTCTCCACCCCCTCCACCCTGCCTGCACTCTTTTCTTCACTTCTCTAAAACACATACTACCGACTTTCCACTCTTCATCCTCTTAATCAATGCTCTCACTTCCTCTTTATTAATCCTATCCACTTCATCATCTCCACATCACACATGCCTGGGTGACACCACTATCGAGCCGGAGGTCAGCAGGTGGTAATAACTGGTATTTACCCCTTTGCTAGTGCCGGCCCCCCAGCAGGTCCGGATAGGGTATTTTTTAGATGATAATCATGGTCTCAGACACCTTTTGGTTAGAGATGGTCCTTGATGGCTTGCTGCCTCTCAGACTGATTAAAGTTAGACTATGATTAAGATTGATCCAACTGAAAGTCTATATCAAACTACATAAATACTTTTGTGAAATTTAAGCTGTTTTGGGAATTAGCTCATTTTGATATAGCAATATATATTTATATATACATATAGGGTTGAGGCAGTCTGTAAATTCTTACACTAACGATGTGGTGGTCGTTGGTAACCCAGGCTTCGACCAATCTGGTATGAAATTCTGGTTTTTGATCCACATATCAGATTAAAGCACATGCTTTACGCTGGATGTCCTTCATAACAAAACCCTCCACATGTATCCAGGCTGGAGACCCACACTGAGAGTCACCTGACCTGTGTAACACTCATGACTGGGTTTGACAATCAGCTGAGTTACACAATTTTTTTAGTTACATTTTTACTTGGAGATCTGATCTTTTTTTACGTAACAATATAATAAGGTGGTTAAAACTAATAGCCCCTCAACAGCATAAGTGACATTAATAGAGCACACACACGACAGCCAGCATTATCTTTGCATGTTCAGAAGCTGGGTTCTTCTATTTCAGAATAGGTTTAGAGATGTGAGTGATGGTAGGCTTGTGTAATTCAGTAATTCATCAAGACGGCTAGATAAACTTGAAATGCTTATGTGTATGATCTGTTTTACAGGAATATATGATGGAGTCTGGAGAAGACAGTTTAAAATATGAAAAAAAGAAAAAGCTTGAAATGGAAAAAACAGAGCAGCTGTTTCTTAGACTTGATCTTGAGGAAAAGCAGAAAGTGAAAATGAAAATTTCAGACATTCTCCAAATAACTTCACATTCATTAAACTGGAAGGAGTCTTGTACAGAGAAAGAGTTGGTGGAAACCTTTCTACAAAGGCTTTTAATGATGGACTATAGTGCAAGATATATTAGCACTGAAGAAGATGTTGCCATAGTTGATTATGTTGACCTCAGTACAGGAGGTGATGAAGGTTTTGGTTTGTTTGATAATCTTTTCACCAAAAAGGCAGAATCATTTAACGAGGAAGACCATAAATCTCCTGTTCACCCCATGGATGTTCAGATGGCGGTGCTCCACTGCTCTGATCTTTTCCTAAAGCAGAAAATAGTGACTAAACTGGCTCAGTGTCAGTACGCTCTGCCTCTGCTGGTGCCCAATCCCTTCACCAGAGAGATCCAGTTTCCTCTGTGGACCTTTCGCCAAATCAGAAAGAGCTGGAAGACCTCTAAATCTGGTGAGGAGATCACAAAAACCTGGGCAATATCTGAGGCAGAAACTCCAATGGTGGCCTTCTTTAGGTTTGGTTCTGCATCTTCATCCAAGTCTCAGATAATGAACAGCTTGATCACTGAGAAACATGACACCTTCTTCCACAGACACTGTACCAACAGCAGCAAAAACCGGCTCCTGATGGATGGAGTGGTGGAGATCGCTTGGTACTGTCCATCTGGAAAGGAAACTGATGTTTTCTCTGAATGTATTGCATTCTGTAATCTCCATGGCGATGCACAAACTAATCAAGAGCAACTGAAGATTCTGACTGAAATGTCCTCAGTGAATGTCGTGCTTTTAGGTGATGAAAATAAAATCACAAATAAGCACTTACTAGAAGATCTTTTGAAAGGCCACAAATCTCTTATTTGCCTACTATCTGATGATGAATCAAGTGTTACTAGATTTAATGATGGAAAATACAAGGTTGGACTTAAAGACAGAACTCAGTCAGATATATATAAGAACCTCAGAATGATCATCAAAGACTGTTTCTCCAAGTCACCAGGAATGTTCAAACTTGAATATTTTGAAACCAAAGTGTCTATAAATGATGAAGATTTCCCTGCATGCAAGAAATCTAAGGAAGCTGCAGTGATGGTGATGACTCACTTGGAGGGAAATGATCTCTCCAAATTAAAGGAAGAACATCTGCCCTGTCAGGGGAAGTTATGGCATCACTGGTGTAAGATGAACAAAGACCTGCATCAACTTTATGGGAACAATTTGGAGAAGCAAAAAAGCGCAAAACAAACACAAATGATGAAAATTCGTGAAGAGCAGCATAAATATGTCCTCTCTGGACTTATGGAACAATTCATTTCTGTCCTAAATTCTCAAAGTGACATTAATGAACGATTATTCTTTCTGAAATGGGTTGGGATTCTACTGGACAAACGCACATCAGATTGTCTTTCTGGTCTTCATCACAAATACAATAAAAAGTGGACAGAAGTTTTAGACCTTAAGAACAAACATGATAAATCAGATAAAATGAAAGTGAAGCAAACAGAACTTGAGGAGCTTTCAGTAAAACTGAATGCAGCAACTTTTGGTTTGGAGCACCTCTTCAGAGAGATGGGTCAGATTTATGAGTCTTTTATTTCTGTACAAACACAAAAGAAAGGATATAAAGAAGAAACGTTGAACTCTCTCCCGAGACTTGCAGCAGAACTTATGAAATCTGGCCATCCAATGGAGCTGATGGATGGAGATGCTGGTCACGTTCCTCTGATGTGGGTTTCAGCAGTTCTAGATGAACTTGTGAAGATACTGGGAGATCAGAGGGTGTTTGTTCTGTCAGTTCTGGGGATTCAGAGCTCTGGGAAATCCACCATGCTCAATGCCATGTTTGGACTGCAGTTTGCTGTCAGTGCTGGAAGGTGCACCAGAGGAGCCTTTATGCAGCTGGTCAGAGTGTCAGAGGAGATGAAGGAAGAGCTGAAGTTTGACTACATTCTTATTGTAGATACTGAAGGTCTTCGAGCACTGGAGCTCGCAGGAACATCTACTCGACATCATGACAATGAACTTGCCACATTCGTTGTTGGTCTTGGGAACCTGACCTTAATCAACATATTTGGAGAAAACCCTGCTGAGATGCAGGACATTCTTCAGATTGTTGTTCAGGCCTTTCTAAGGATGAAGAAAGTCAGACTGAACCCCAGCTGTTTATTTGTCCATCAGAATGTTGGAGATGTTAGTGCTGGAGAGAAAAACATGGAGGGAAGGAGACGCTTACAGGAGAAACTGGATGAAATGGCAAAACTGGCTGCAAAAGAAGAAGAAAGTGAAGCTGAGTGTTTCAGTGACGTTATTGAATTCAATGTAAAAGAGGATGTGTATTATTTTGCACAGCTCTGGGAGGGCAGTCCACCAATGGCACCACCAAACCCATCCTACAGCAGAAATGTTCAGAATCTAAAGAAAGCCATTTTCAGAAAAGCAACCAAGTCTCCAGGTCTGAAACTCTCACAGTTAAAATCACGCATTACTGACCTGTGGAACGCTTTAATCAACGAGAACTTTGTGTTTAGCTTCAAAAACACCCTGGAGATCACAGTGTACAGGAAACTGGAGACTGAGTTTGGAAAATGGACCTGGACCCTCAGGAGTGCCATGTTAGATACTGAAGAAAAACTTTACAACAGAATTGAAAATGAAAAACTGAAGAGAATTGAAGAGAAAGATCTTTATTCTTACATGAAAAAGACCAAAGAGGAAGTGGACAAATCAGTGAAGAGTTACTTTGAAGAAGACAAAGACAAAGAGATTTTAGTTCAGTGGAGAGCGAGATGTGAAACCAAAATCACACAACTTTATGAAGATCTTCTTGAAGACACAAAAAAAAAACTGAATGAAGTTATTCAGCAGCAACAGGCACGAGATGCATTCGAAAGCAAAAGAAAAGAATACAGTGAAAAACTGTTCAGTCTGAGCAAAGATCTCGCTCTGAAACTCAAATCCACAACTACCAATGAACAAGATCTTAAGGAGGAATTTGATCAGTTGTGGGACAAATGGGTCACTGAACTAACACAAGACACACCTTCAGGAAAAGCTACTGAGTTTTGGGAGGATGCTGAACAGATTCTGTCTGAAGGTAATGAAAAGGCTTTTGTGTTCGATCGGCGAAATCAGGAGGACTTCAAAAATATTGACAAAATGGGAAATTATTCATCCTACATTATTTTGAAGAAGCAAGAAGAACTTTTTGCTGAGAGTCAGCAAACAACAGAAAAGAAAAGTAAAGAACAACACAAACATCAGTCAGGCTTGTGGAGTGGACTTTTCTCATTTTTTAAATTTCCCAATAGCAACCAAAGCAAAAGTCAGTCTGAGATTGGCCTGCATTCTGAACACCATAATATTGTACGAGAACTCACCAGAAATGTCATACAAGAAACTGAAACATTAATTTATGACATTTGCAGTAAAATCACAAGACTCGGGTACAATGACGGCTACATCCAGGAGATAACAGACCACGTCAGGAAGAGAGTTGAGGAGCATCACAGCAAAAACCAGAGAATCATGTTAAAAAAGGAATTCACTCTGGATCTCTGTCTTCATGTGTGTGAAGTTGCGAGTCACAGATTTACTGAGTGCCATAAAAAGTTCATGAATGCAAATGATCCAAGAATTTATTTGTCCAAGCAGAAACCACAATATTACAGTGTCTTCCAAAACTACTGCAGAGGAGCAACAGCAACTAAAGTGTTTGGTGAACTGATCTGCAGTTCCCAAAAAGACCCCATCCTGCAGGCAGCTTCCAATAAAACTGCTCTTGATTTAGCAACAAAGATCAGATCAGACATGCCAGAGTTTAATGGTAACAGATCCAACCTTGAGAAACACATCCTGAAATGTCTGGCAGAGGAGGAGAACTTTAAGAAGTATAAATTGTACATTCTCAGTCCCCGAAAGCACTTCAGAAACTTCATTACAGAGAAGGTTAATAAGTACATCACTAAAAACACCACCACCGTTCTGAACCTTTTTAAAGGAAGTCTACATCACAAACTGCAGAGTGTAATAAATGCTGTAAACATCGCAACTGAGGAGCTCAAGAAGAGCCGTGGTGATGCAGACACGTGGCTGAGAAGTTTCTCCTCAGCACTGAAAGATGAAGTGACCTTTAAAGAAATAACCTTCACTGATCTCAAGGACGTTACAGATATTGATTTTCTACATCAGGTTGTTAGTGAAGGTCTCACTGAAATGAAGTCAGAACTAGACAACAGCTTCAGCAGTGCAAAACACATCAACATGGAGAAGTTCAGGAAGAAACCAGATGAGATTCTGATTGATCACCTCTGTCAGTGCTGCTGGGTTCAGTGTCCATTCTGTAAAGCCATCTGTACCAACACAATGAAGGATCATGATGGAGATCACAGTGTCCCCTTCCACAGGGTAGATGGTATCACTGGGTGGTATTTCAGAAATACAACAAATCTCACCTGTGATTTCTGCACAACACTTGTGCAAAGTGATAAACGTTTCTACCCCAGACATGATTCAGAAGAGTTAATACCCTACAAATCATACAAAACAGCAGGAGGAGTTTATAAGACCTGGAGCATGACCCCTGATAACTCACAGCTCCCGTACTGGAAATGGTTTGTGTGTAGATTCCAGAAAAATCTGGAAAAGCACTATGGGAAAACATTTGAGGGTTATGGTGAGATCCCCAGTGAATGGAGAAGGTTTACTAAAGAACATGCTATCAAGAGTTTGGATGAATTAATCTGAGACTCTTCTAAACCAAACTGAGCAGAAAATAGCGACATAATCATGATCCAATAATCAAAATAAATACATAAACGTAATCTGTATTAGAAATCATAAAGATATAATCAGTAATATTCATTAGATTTTCTATTTTATAAACACACTTTCTTTTTTTTCTCTCTTTTCTGTTTCAATGCATTTAACATTTAATCATATCATATCAGTTTTCTCATTTATCCTATAATGTGATTAATTATCATATCATTTGTGTTTAAAGGGTCGTGTTTGAGGTTTAATGTTAAACTATATTACAATAATAAACTATATAACAATATTTTGATGTCTCTGTGCTTCAGTAAGACTTTTACAGTGTTTTATATTTGATTGATCAGAGTTGTGACACATACAGAAGAAACAGGAGACACTCAGGAGTCTTAAATGGAAAGAGCAAGTGGCTCTGTCCCAGTTTAATCTTCATTTAATTAAACACACTTCTGTACATCTCACTGTTACTGCACTAAATATGTGTCCAAAGATGAATAAATGTTGTGTAAACAGGAAGAATCTTATTTTCTATTGATTTACTATCATTTAAAACAATTCAGAAATAGTCTCAAATAATTAATAATTTCACTCATTAAGCCAAAAAATCTTTTAAAAACTAATTACATATACAGATATAAACCAATAAAAACACAAGCTTGAGAACCATCTTTCGTTTGCAGGAGCTTTGAGTGGTGTACAGGGGTCAGAATGGACTCTCTGTCAGATATGTAACATGCTATGGTGCTTTGTGTTTTCAGACTCCTTTCTCCCAGAACCAGCATCATTTATTACCAGTTTATGTTACAGGATACCTGTTTATTTTACACGTTTGGACCAGACAGTCTAACCTTCTTTCCCATGTGCATCAATGAACTTTGGGCATCCAAGACCCCGTCTCTGGTTTATTGGTCGTCTTAGGAGCACTATGGGTGGGTATTCATTATTACATTCAGGCATAAACACCACAAACTTGATGTTTTGGAGATGTTCTGACCCACATGTCTATTCATCACCATCTGCCTCTTGTCAAAGTCACTCAGACTCTTACACTTGCCCATTTTTCCTGCTTCCAACACATCAACCTGAGACCTGATTATTTATTGCACTGTATGTCTAATATAGAGAGATTCTGAGGTGTGAGATACTCGATACATTAACATTTATAGCATTTAACAAATGTCCTTATCCAGAGTGACTTACAACTCAGCACTGGAGGTTTAAGGGCCATGCACAAGGGCCCAGCAGTGGCAGCTTTGTGACCTTCTGATTTAAAATCCACTGAGCTACCACCTCCTCAGTAATATAAAGCTCACTAGAAAGTGTATGAAATAATGACTTCTTCTCAACTATAAATATCCAGTATGGGGTCATTTAGGGTTCAGTGCTTCATTTTTTTTAAACAAATGCTACAAAATATAAAATTCAGTTTAGAGTGTACAGTATTAGACCAGCAGAGGGCGCC
>MU581521.1:984564-987064 GCA_024362625.1 Silurus asotus | reverse complement strand
TGTGCCCTCTGTAGTGAACAGTGTGTGTGGTTTGGGACATGCCCATAATAATTTATTTCATGTTTTAATTACATTTTTTATTTAATTAGTATAACAAATGGTTTTCTTCACATCCAAAGTGCCCTACATGAGGAGTAGCATGTGTGTGACACACTCACTGCACCCTATATAGTGAATTGTGTGTATGGTTTGGGATACGCCCACAATGGACTAATGATGTTTATGTGACCTATATAGTGAATATGGTTTATGATTTGGGACACGCCCACAACAGACTAACAAGGGTGTTTATGTGGATTACATACTTGACAGCTTGTGGTTTGGGATGTGTTCACAGTGGAGGTGTTATGCTGTCCTTCCCTCAGACACACACACACACACACACACACACACACACAAAATGTTTTCATGGCTAGGTCAGGGAAACTGGGCCGACCCAAATGGGTCCGTACCCCACATCTAAATATAGCACACCTGGCCTACACACACACACACACACACACACAGTCCTGATCTTCCCACATAACCCACTTTACCAGAGAGAGACTGTACATACACACACTCTAATACACACCCGCTGTATTTAATTGACTCTCCTTTAATGTCACCTGATTAACAAATACTCATCCTCACACTACCTTTAATCCCTAATCCCTAATCCCTAACCCCCACCTCATATCCTTTAATTCCTATATCCTGAAAAAAATTCCTATCCTTTAATCTCTAATCCCTAATCCTTATCTTTATTTTCTTAACCCTAAAATTTATCATCAAATCTCTAACCCATATCCTCTAATCCTGATCCTCTAACCATTAAACCTGAAACCCTGTTCTGGACTCCCCAAACCCCTATCCTTTAATCTCTGACTCATACCCCCTGACACTAGGGGGGGTGGAGGCTCAGTGGTTAATGCTCTTGGTTACTGATCAGAAGGTCCAGGGTTTAAACCCCAGTATTTCCAAGGGGCCCTTGAGCAAGGCCCTTAACCCTCAGTGCTCCAGGGGTGCAGTATCATGGCTGACCCCATGACCCCCCGGCTTTGCTCTGACCCCAAATTCCAAACATCACTGGGAAATGCGATGACACAATTTCACTGTGCTGTAAAAGTTCATATAAAGGTAAAAAAACCCAATTTCTTTAGTCTCTAAACCTCAAACCTCAAACCCTAAAGACCAAACTCTTCTTCCGAAATCCTAAAGATAAAAAAAAACAAAAAACGCCACCTACTGGAGAAACTGTATGTGTGTGTCTCTCTCGCTCTCTCTCTCTCTTTTTCCTTATCTTATATCTTGGAATCTCTAGAGCCCTCCCTCATCCCCTCTTCTGTGTGTGTGTGTGTGTGTGTGTGTGTGTGTGTGTGTGCGCACACTTGCAGAAGGTCTCGTAGCATATTAACACCTATTTCAAACTGCCAGACACACTCAGCACCACACCTGTACACACACACACACACACACACACACACACACACACACACACACACACACACACAGAAGAGGGGATGAGGGAGGGCTCCAGAGATTCCGAGATATAAGATAAGGAAAAAGAGAGAGAGAGAGAGAGAGAGAGAGAGAGAGAGAGAGAGAGAGATTGGCAAAAGAGAATAAATAAATAAATAAATAAATAGATGGAAAGATAAACAAACAGAAAGAGAAATAGAATAAAGAAGATACAGATTAATAAAGAAACGCTTGGACAGACAGACGGAGAGACGGAGAGATAAAACGACTGAGAAAAAAAATGAAGAAAGACAGAGAGACACACAGACATTGTAAATGGAGTTCTAAACGTTTGCATTCACAGAGAAGACAGAGCCTGCAGTACTGCTGTGTGTGTGTGTGTGTGTGTGTGTGTGTGTGTGTGCGCGTGTGTGTGAGCACCGTCCAATAAGCCGATGCAGTGAGCCTGTATATTCTTGCTAAACTTGCTCATCCATTACTCATAGACACACTGTACAGAGTTTTCTCTCTCTCCCAGACACACACACACACACACACACATACACACACACACACACACATACACACACACACACACTGTTGGAATTCTCAGACACTCCGTACTGTCCAATGGTTCATCACTTATCACTTCTCTGGAATGACATCATGCATAATCATGCATCTCATTTAATCTGCATATGCAAATATGGGTGTAGATATGCATAGATAATTAGAATACATAGTTATATACATAATTAGGACTCCTGCAGGTAAAGTAGCAAGTAGCAGTTTTGTAGTGTCTGTAGTTTCCTATAACACACACACACACACACACACACACACACACACACACACACACACACACACACAGTATCCAGAGCAACTATTTTAAGACTGTATATGAGTTATATGTATAATTAATTAAGTCGATCAGCAGAGCGAGAAGGAGAAAGTGCTTGATGAGTGTGTAAACACTTTATTATATCTGATTCTGTCTGGAACTGTAGCTCTCTCTCTCTCTCTCTCTCTCTCTCTCTCTCTCTCTCTCTCTCTCTCTCTC
>MU581521.1:978158-983158 GCA_024362625.1 Silurus asotus | reverse complement strand
CAGAAATGATTCATCAGATCTTCAAGATATGAAACATTTCTTCTTCCCTGGTTAATCAAGATCACATCAAGATATGTTCATCACCAGGCCAAGTCAGGTCAAGCTGGAGATGATTCGCATGACGAAATTCCCTGGCAGGTGGTAACAATGTTTATTTTTTGTCCAGTAAAGACTGATGTAAGAAGTCTGAGATCTATGCAGTGAGGTTCTTCTACTCAGCTTACACTGTTGTGGGCTTTGTTCATAACCGTGTCAGGTTTTGGATGGGTTTTACTTGCAGTCCACTGTGAGGGTTCGCAAGGTCTGAATAGTTGCGGGCAGTGTGGTAGCACAGTTGAGGCTGATTATATAAAACAACTGGAGACTAATAGTGTAACTGGTGCTGTTCTGACCCACGTGTGTTCCCACATATGCGATTTCATCATGGACAGAAAGTTAAAACTGTGAAATTCTGCCTGAAACGGGGCAAATAATCCAGAGAGATGTTTGACATTACGTACGTTTGATAAACAGCGATGCTGCAATGAGTCTTTTGAGGTGTTTTGAGCAACATGCACGCTTCAAAAACGGAAAAACATCACTGGAGGATTACGAGGGATCAGGAAGATCTTATGATGAGCTCAACCCCAGAAAATGTCTAAAGCTTTCGGCTAATTCTGCATGATGATCGTCCGCACCCACCCTACTCGCCAAATTCAGCTTCTGCCCACTTCCTAAAGTTGAAGATCCAGCTCAAAGCTTGCAGTTTTGACACTATTTTGGAGATCCAGCACGAACAGTAGAAGTGTGCACATAGTGTACCTCTTGTAAGCAGAGCTCATCATCTTGCTACCATCTTGTATTTTAGAACTGATGCTGGAACCAAAATGTCTTTCCTAAGTTACTGTGAACACCCGATGCTGTGGGCACAAACCCGCCTTGTGGATGTTTTGATGCTTTATACTATAAGCTGCCTGGCCTCCTCTCCATGAGGTCCTGCTGTGTCGACTTCAGGGGTCACTGAACACTGGTTCACATCCAGAGAAGGGAAGCACTAGAAAATTACACCACTTCCCTGTAAACCAGCTTTCTTCAGCTTACATGGTGCAGCATGCTAGTGATTGGTCCATGTCCACTTTCCTTCTTTATTTAAGTGGAACTTTGAGCATCTACAGCTTGTCTGGCTGCCACAGGAGAGCTTAACACTGCCTCTCCTAAACAGGTCAGCACTGGTCCACCCAAGGTCCAAGATTTTAGTGAACATGGTTTTAGACGGACTGAGAAATAAGTCATAAGTTCAAATCCCAGCACGATCAAGTTGTCATTGTTGGGCTCTTGAGTGAGGCCCTTAACTCTAAAGTGCTCAGTTGTATAAAAGATCATTGTAAGTTGGTCTGGATGGCATCTGCCCAAAGTAAAGATCAGATTCTCAAACTCACTGCACCCAACGTATATCCAATTATCTGTCTCCCTGTGTGTGTGTGTGTGTGTGTGTGTGTGTGTGTGTGTGTGTGTGTGTGAGTCAGTTGCGTGTGCATATGTACGTGTGTGGTGTATGTGTGAGGATATGAGAGGTGGAGTGTTTCTTCAGGTTTCACCACCATGCTGTTTCTGAGATGCAGAGATGAGAGCGCGGCTGGACGTACACAAGGCAAGAGATGCAACACACACACACACACACACACACACACACACACACACACAAGGTATCTTGTTTGTTTCTCTGGAGAATATGCAAGCAATCAGTAGCCGTTAAAGATTCTCAACAACATTCACTTACGTGTGTATAACATTAAAAAAGTCTGTGTATATATATATGTGTGTGTGTGTGTGTGTTTGTGTGTGTGTGTGTGTGTGTGTGTGTGTGTGTGTGTGTTTCTGGAGGTGAAAGTGCAATTCATGGCCAGCTGTCATTGATTATTGGATTTGTGTGACCAGCTTTGAGATATTGATCCAACAGTTAAAGGATTTGTTGAATGAAACACACTTGGCATCTGTGTGTGTGTGTGTGTGTGTGTGTGTGTGTGTGTGTGTGTGTGTGTGTGTGTGTGTGTGTGTGTGTAGACATGGAGATATAGAGGAACTGATAGAGAAAGAAAGAGAGAGAGAGAATGTTAGATACTGATAATATGGAACAGACAGACAGACAGACAGACAGACAGACAGACAGACAGACAGACAGATAGATAGATAGATAGATAGATAGATAGATAGATAGATAGATAGATAATGAGTAACTGGTGGAATAAAGTGATAGCAAGTGTTTGCCAAAACAGTTCATTAAAAAAAATTTCTGTAATGACCGTGTGCAGTGTATCAAAATACATTCTAGTAATTTGTGTGTGTGTGTGTGTGTGTGTGTGTGTGTGTGTGTGTGTGTGTGTGTGTGTGTGTGTGTGTGTGCATGAAGAGAAGTAGATCGATTCTGCAGTGATGCTGTCATTCCTTTAGTGAATATTAATTGTGCTCTTCAGTATACGTGCACGCGCACACACACACACACACACACACACACACACACACACACACACACAGTACAGCGCAGTGTAACACAACACTGAAGTACAGTGTGACACAACAAAGAAAGATAAAATGTTTGTCTCTGGTCTCCAGTGAAGACCCCTAAGGCTAACAGCACAGTGGGCACAGCACATTCCTGCCAAGGAGCAAAAAGGATACCTTGATTGTGGGGAGGAACAGAAGAGGAACTACCAGCTGCTTGTGGGACGTGGTTCACTTATGCACGAGGGTTATAGATTTTGTGTTCAGCGAGAGTCTGGATAATTTATCGTGTTGCTTTACAATTTGCTGTAAATGAAACCTTGAAGTAGATGATCACCTACAGATAGAGAATCTCTACATACTGCATCTTGTGATGGAGATAAAGATAAAGATGAGGAAGTGTTGCATCGGATTTTTCTTCCACCTTGCATTTGACTTGCACCCGCTGTGGATTTTGGCACCGCTGCACATAGGATTATAGGATTTAGACTCTGTGGCTGGTGGTGCAGCCAGACGTCTGTTGGTTGGTCCAAGTGTGCCTCAGTGGTGATAGTGTATGATGGGCTGACTACAGGGGCCTCTCACTACAGGGGGTTCTCACTACAGGGGCTTCTCACTACAGGGGCTTCTCACTACAGGGGCTTCTCTCTTTGGCACCAAGATGCAGTTGTTAAAATCTTATATTTCTGGCTTTCCAGGGGAACACGGAACAATTGGCTGGGAGTAGAAAACTGGTCAAAGAGTGAGTGGTTCCACTGGCCCACTTTTCCTAACATGGTTTTGGAACTTTGCCAGGTGCCCTGTAATTTGTATGTGGGGTTTGAAGTTAGGACAAGGACATGGCACAACACCAGGCTGGTGGAACTCTTGATACTCAAGACTTCCCACATTTTACACCACTTGTGTGGCTGTCAGCTCATCTGACGAGAGCTAGCGGTGAGTCACACTTATAGAAGATGGCTCATCTGCTGCCACAGTGGAAGGAGTCAGTAGTACTTGGCCCAGACTTCACATTTAAGATTGTAAGTTACAAAAAGAACTCTCTGGTCAAATTTACTGCCAAGACCCTTGACAAGTTCTCCTTTTCCAAGTCCTTCCTTTCCAAGATCAAATCGAAGATGTGAAGATAGTCTTCAGTGTTTACCAGAGCAACTGTTAGTTCCTGGTGAAAACAGTGTGGAAGCAAACACTGGATAACTGGCATAGTTTCTACAGCGGGTTACATTTATTTTCCCTGGAGGTGTTTAAGAGAGAAACAGAGTGAAAAAGGTTCTGCATAGTGCTTGAGGCATGTTTCAGGGGTTTTCTGTATGTAATGTAGAATTGCAAAAGGAGTTCTGATGCTCAGTGAGGCTTAGGAGCAAGTCCGAGGCTAAAGAATTCTTTATTCCATGTAACAAAAAAAAAGAGGTGGTGTGTCCTTGTGCGCTGGTTTTCATGCTCAAGGGCCTGTCCATGGTGCTGAATCGACTGCAGTGCCTACCCATTGGTGGTGGTTGTAGCATCAGATAAGGCCCTGATTATACACACTGAGACTGAGCTCAGAGCTGCGTGCTTCTCTATTGTGAACCTCAGACCATAAAGAATCAATCAGTTAGAGTGACTGAATGAGAGAGAACAACACTTACACATCCCGAGGCTGGCGTTTTTAATTAAAATCAGTGTGTATCAGATGATTTGGTTCGGTGATTTAAATAAAGAAAAGCAAAACTCAACATTTTGTCAGAGGGATGCAGATTCCAGTACCTTACATTCCAGCTGTAATGTACTCGAGATTACGCTTACAGTACATTCAGTCTTTAATTAAATCAACTTCCTTGTTTGGACAAACACTAAATTTGACTTTCTCCAAAGGGTATAGGGAAACTAGCTCCCATTTGTGTGCAGCTTACTGCCTGCTTCATAAGTGCAGTACCTGAGGTATGTAAGGATGTAAATTATTGCCCTATTTGAGGTGATGTATGTCCAATAAGTAACCATTTAATCCAGGCAGACCCTTAATCCCATTGTCAGAGTCTCAGAATCTATGCAATGACTTCTGTATATGATCCACAGCATAGCCTTCTATAAAGTATTCATCCCTCTTGAACGTTTTCTCCTAGTTGGAAAGAAAAAGCAATAATATTGAATCAGGGAAAAGCTGAGCTTTAGGGTAAACAATAAACAATAAACCCGCTGGAAGTCTGCACTTTTCTGAACTTAGACTACAATAAAATGTTTGGCATTGGATTGAAATGAAATCCAAACGCAGCTCATCAGCCTGAGAACACCCACAGAGAAGCATGCTGGTGATAGCTTCATGTTGTGGGTGTTGGAAATGGGCAGCTGGTCAGGGTTTAGGGCAAGCTTGATTAAGCCAAAAAATAAAAACTGTTCCAATTAGTGTGAAACTTGAGGGCAGAGCTTTATCTTGACCATGACTCTAAGGACACACTGGAATGGTCCAACATTAAGAAGCTGAAATCCTTAGAATGACAAAACAACCCTCAGGTCTTATACCTGACCATTTCGGCCTAAAT
>MU581521.1:968158-970658 GCA_024362625.1 Silurus asotus | reverse complement strand
TCAGATGCACACACACACACACACACACACACACACACACACACACACACACACACACACACACACACACACACACGTTATCCTGGATAAACATCTTATTTTTCAGCTCCTGTAGCTTTGTGCCCTCTATGTGCCCTTTAGTAAAATCTTCCTCACTGATGGTTACTGAATGCAGCATGTAGCAGCACTGAGGAGGAACTTCACATAATCAGGTTCTTACAAGGTTCATGTGTTAGAATGATGAAGCTCTTGATTTCTGAACTGCTGCCCAACCAGAAAAGTTCACTACTGGTTCATTTCCTCTACAGGACATGGAGCTGATGTAGGTGCTGCAGGTGAGGGTCTGGAGTGGTCTTTATTGTTTAGGTGTGTAGCTGTTAGTTGCCCCTCCTCCATCTCTCCATCACTCTCTTTTTCTCTTTATCTCTAACTCCATCTTTTCCTCCACCTCTCTCTAACTCTCCCTCTAACTCTTCCTCCTTCTCTCACTATATCACTTTTACACTTCTTCCATTTGGACCAGATGACATAGCGGTAGAAGCGTGGAGATGTTTAGGTGAGATGCAGTGGAGTTTTTAACCAGATTGTTTACCAAGATTGTGGAAGATGAGAAGATGCATGAGGAATGGAGAAGAATTGTGGTACTGATCTTTAAGAATAAGGGAGATGTGCAGACCTGTCACACCATGAAGTTCTGGGAAAGAGTAGTGGAAGCCAGGCTGAGAGAAGAGGTGACCATCTGTGAGCAGCAGCATGGTTTAATGCTGAGGAAGAGCACCACAGACGGATTATTTGCTTTGAGAATGTTGATGAAGAAGTATAGAGAAGGTCAGAAGGAGCTGCATTGTGTATTTGTGGATTTAGAGAAGGCGTACTACAGGGTGGAGAGAGGAGTTGTGGTATTGTATGAGGAAGTCTGGTGTGTCAGAGAAGTATGTGAGGGTGGTGCAGGACATGTATGAGGACAGTGTGACAGCAGTGAAGTGTGCAGTAGGAACGACAGACTGGTTCAAGGTGGAGGTTGGACTGCATCAAGGATCGGCCCTGAGCCCTTTCCTGTTTGCAGTGGTGATGGACAGGTTGAAGGACGAGGTCAGACAGGAGTCTCCGTGGACTATGATGTTTGTGGATGGTATTGTGATTTGTGGTGAAAGTAGGGAGCAGGTGGAGAAGATCCTGGAGAGGTGGAGGTACACGCTGGAGAGAAGGGGAATGAAAGTCAGTAGGAGTAAGACAGAGTACATGTGTGTGAATGAGAGGGAGGGCAGTGGAGGGGTGCGGTTGCAGGGAGAAGTAGTGTATAGTGTGTGTGTATAGTGTATAGTGTGTGTGTATAGTGTATAGTGTGTGTGTATAGTGTATAGTGTGTGTGTATAGTGTATAGTGTGTGTGTATAGTGTATAGTGTGTGTGTATAGTGTATAGTGTGTGTGTATAGTGTATAGTGTGTGTGTATAGTGTATAGTGTGTGTGTATAGTGTATAGTGTGTGTGTATAGTGTATAGTGTGTGTGTATAGTGTATAGTGTGTGTGTATAGTGTATAGTGTGTGTGTATAGTGTATAGTGTGTGTGTATAGTGTATAGTGTGTGTGTATAGTGTATAGTGTGTGTGTATAGTGTATAGTGTGTGTGTATAGTGTATAGTGTGTGTGTATAGTGTATAGTGTGTGTGTATAGTGTATAGTGTGTGTGTATAGTGTATAGTGTGTGTGTATAGTGTATAGTGTGTGTGTATAGTGTATAGTGTGTGTGTATAGTGTATAGTGTGTGTGTATAGTGTATAGTGTGTGTGTATAGTGTATAGTGTGTGTGTATAGTGTATAGTGTGTGTGTATAGTGTATAGTGTGTGTGTATAGTGTATAGTGTGTGTGTATAGTGTATAGTGTGTGTGTATAGTGTATAGTGTGTGTGTATAGTGTATAGTGTGTGTGTATAGTGTATAGTGTGTGTGTATAGTGTATAGTGTGTGTGTATAGTGTATAGTGTGTGTGTATAGTGTATAGTGTGTGTGTATAGTGTATAGTGTGTGTGTATAGTGTATAGTGTGTGTGTATAGTGTATAGTGTGTGTGTATAGTGTATAGTGTGTGTGTATAGTGTATAGTGTGTGTGTATAGTGTATAGTGTGTGTGTATAGTGTATAGTGTGTGTGTATAGTGTATAGTGTGTGTGTATAGTGTATAGTGTGTGTGTATAGTGTATAGTGTGTGTGTATAGTGTATAGTGTGTGTGTATAGTGTATAGTGTGTGTGTATAGTGTATAGTGTGTGTGTATAGTGTATAGTGTGTGTGTATAGTGTATAGTGTGTGTGTATAGTGTATAGTGTGTGTGTATAGTGTATAGTGTGTGTGTATAGTGTATAGTGTGTGTGTATAGTGTATAGTGTGTGTGTATAGTGTATAGTGTGTGTGTATAGTGTATAGTGTGTGTGTATAGTGTATAGTGTGTGTGTATAGTGTATAGTGTGTGTGTATAGTGTATAGTGTGTGTGTATAGTGT
>MU581521.1:953158-960658 GCA_024362625.1 Silurus asotus | reverse complement strand
ATGCACACACACACACACACACACACACACACACACACACACACACACACACACCCTCGTGCACACACAGAAGTGCTGTAAATGAAAGTAGTGGGATGGGAAGCACCGTTAAAAAATAACTGTTACTGCAAGGATCCTGAAGCTTAAATAATTAGAGTGCTGAGGAGAAGTGTGGAGCATGTTCGGTCAGATCTTCACTGCTACACACACACATGCCTACCCCAGAGTGGGATGGATGGATGGATGGATGGATGGATGGATGGATGGATGGATGGGTGGGTGGGTGGATGGATGGATAGATGGACAGACGGACGGACGTATGGACAGATGTGCAAGCTGAATAAACAAGTCCACTTAATATGTTCTTGTATCTGCTTCTTGATGGAAGGAGGATAAACAGTTTGGGACTGGGATGTGAAGAGTCATTGATGATGATGTGAGCTCTGTGTAGATATCTGCTGTAGTGAAGGTGCCCAATGGCACAAGACAACTGGTGTGCTTAGACACTGGTATGATGGTTGTAGTCTTCAGGCATGTAGGAACTGTGGCATGGGCCAGTGGCAGGTTGAAGATGTCAGTAAAGACCTGTGACAGAAATGTTCTATGACTTGATCAAAATGAGCAAAAAAGTGATTGAGTTTGTTCGGTAGGAAGCCACTGCTGGTTGGATGAGACTGTGGTATCAGTTTCTAGTCTATGATGGTCTGGATGCCTTCCCACATGTGTCTGGGGTCAGGGTTGTGGGAGTGCTCTTCTACATGGAGTTTGTATGTGTGTTTGACTCTCCTGATGCCTCTTCTCAGGTTGGCCCTGGCTCTGTTGCAGTCCTCTGCATTGTCAGATTTTAAAGCAGCAGGAGATGGACCTTAGAGTTCATCCACGGCTTCTGATTGGAAAAGCATTTCACATGTTTGACGGTAGTGACATTGTCATTTGTCATTAATGAAATCATCATTGCATGTGTAGGTATGGTCCAAAACAGATGATGTGCAAATGTCCATGTATATCTGATCCAGTGTGTGTGTGTGTCCCCTCTGGTACAGCAGGAGAATTTTTGGTAGTACATATCTCAGATTGGAGTGGTTGAAGTTTCCAGGATGTGCAGACTGCTGTATGCTGATGGCTGTGTGCAGTGCCTCCATAGCTAGTTTAGCGTTATCATCAATGGATGAGATCCTGTACATTAGCAAAGCAGATGCTTGGAAGAGAGAGTTAATGTGGCTTTAACCTTAGCCTAACCCTAATACCACCTTGCTTGCCTCTCATTTGTTTATGTTCACGGATCCAACGCAGGGGTCTCGCTGCTAGCCGAGCAGCATCAGTGGTCCACGGTGTTCCAGCAATCCAGAGAGTTCAAAGTTCGTTAGAAGTCCCTCTCTGTAGTTGTGACCAATGTCTAGTAGTGTTTGTGGGCTGTATGAGATGTGCAGGTCTGTTCTGAGTGAATAAACTTGAAGCTAGTGGAGAAATTGGAGAGACGCTGGGCCTCGCCGCCATCTTGGTCTACTGAAGATGGGGTCAGATCTTCACTGCTACACACACACACACACACACACACACACACACACACACACACACACACACACACACTTGAGCGGGGCATCTGGGGTGAGACCTTCACTGCTACTGCTACATACTGATAAAAACGAATCATTCCTGTATCCCCCTCTCTCTTTCTCCATCTCTCTCTGCAGGATGATAACTCCTTGTTTTTCCAGTTTGGTCCCTCTATTGAGCAGCAGGCCTCAGTCATGCTAAACATTATGGAGGAATATGACTGGTACATTTTCTCCATCGTCACCACCTACTACCCCGGATACCAGGACTTTGTCACCAAGGTGAATATAAAACAACGTGGTCTGAATAAGTCTTTAGGTGTGTTATAATGTAAAAAACGAATGTTCACGTCTCTGTTACTGAGTGCAGTAGATCACATAGAAGCTGGTCATGTTCTTATCTGTGTGTCAGATACTGTTATTAAAACTTTCCCAAGGGTTTCAGCTAAATATAAAGCAGCTTCTAGAGCCCTGTGATCAGCACTGGGGCCAGATCAGGGGCAGCAGTGTGACCAGTTCAGGGGCAGCACTGTGACCAGTTCAGGGGCAGCAAGACCAGATCAGGGGCAGCACTGTGACCAGTTCAGGGGCAGCACTTTGACCAGTTCAGGGGCAGCACTGTGACCAGATCAGGGGCAGCACTGTGACCAGTTCAGGGGCAGCACTGTGACCAGTTTAGGGGCAGGACTGTGGCCAATTCAGGGGCAGCACTGTGACCAGTTCAGGGGCATCACTGTGACCAGTTCAGGGGCAGGACTGTGGCCAATTCAGGGGCAGCACTGTGGCCAGTTCAGGGGCAGCACTGTGACCAGATCAGGGGCAGCACTGTGACCAGTTTAGGGGCAGGACTGTGGCCAATTCAGGGGCAGCACTGTGGCCAGTTCAGGGGCAGCACTGTGACCAAATCAGGGGCAGCACTGTGACCAGTTTAGGGGCAGCACTGTGACCATATCAGGGGCAGCACTGTGACCAGATCAGGGGCAGCACTGTGACCAGTTCAGGGGCAGCACTGTGACCAGTTTAGGGGCAGGACTGTAGCCAATTCAGGGGCAGCACTGTGACCAGTTCAGGGGCATCACTGTGACCAGTTCAGGGGCAGGACTGTGGCTAATTCAGGGGCAGCACTGTGGCCAGTTCAGGGGCAGCACTGTGACCAGATCAGGGGCAGCACTGTGGCCAGATCAGGGGCAGCACTGTGGCCAGTTTAGGGGCAGCACTGTGACCAGTTTAGGGGCAGGACTGTGGCCAATTCAGGGGCAGCACTGCGACCAGTTCAGGGGCAGCACTGCGACCAGTTCAGGGGCAGCACTGCGACCAGTTTAGGGGCAGCACTGCGACCAGTTCAGGGGCAGCACTGTGACCAGATCAGGCAGATCTTTCACTCTCATTCTTGTTCCTCGTGTTCTTTCTCAGATCCGCAGCACGATAGAGAACAGTTTTGTTGGTTGGGAACTGGAGGAGGTTTTACTGTTGGACATGTCAGTGGACGATGGAGACTCAAAAATCCAGAACCAGCTGAAGAAACTCCAGAGTCCAGTGATCCTGCTCTACTCCACCAAAGAGGAGGCAAACATCATCTTTGAGGTGGCGCACTCTGTCGGGCTCACAGGATACGGATACACCTGGATCGTACCATCTCTGGTGGCAGGGGACGCGGACCACATTCCTCCAGAGTTCCCTACAGGTGATCTGCTCATTCCGGTAGATGTGTGTGTGTGTGTGTGTGTGTGTGTGTGTGTGTGTGTGTGTGTTTCATGGCCTGACTCTCTCTCTCTCTCTTTCAGGTATGATCAGTGTGTCGTATGATGAGTGGGATTATACTTTGGAGGCACGTGTTCGTGACGCTGTAGCTGTTATCGCCACGGCAACCTCGGCCATGATGATGGATCGAGGACCTCACACACTTCTGAAATCAGAGTGTCATGGAGCCCCAGAGAAAAAGGGCACAGGAAACACTAATGAAGTGCTCAGGTATACACACACACACACACACACACACACACACACACACACACACACACACACACACACACACACACACACACATACACACACATACACTCACATACAAACTTACTCATGTGTGAGAGTGTGTGAGAGTGAGTGTGTATCATCTGAGAATTGCTGGGTGTGTATTTTCTGTATGAAATGTTCATCTCTGAAATCAATAGACACTACAGCTATCGATCTCACAGTCTCCCTGCATTCACCTGCTGTGTATTACTGTGTGTGTGTGTGTGTGTGTGTGTGTGTGTGTGTGTGTGTGTGTGTGTGTGTGAAATATGGAGAACTGGTGCCATCATACTGTACTCTCTCTCTCTCTCGTTCTCTCTCTCGTTTTCTCTCTGTCTCAGTCTCTCTCTCTCTCTCTCTCTCTCTCTCTCTCTCTCCCTGACTCTCTGTAAGGTTACGGTTTCCATGGTAACTCAGAACTTTGGCTTGGGCATCGCGGTGGTTGTGGTTACTGCGGAAACACATTACATATGCTTTGATTGTCTCCCTACTGCTGTCACCTCCCACCCTATCCCCCTCCCATCTCTCACACACACACACACACACACACACACACACACACACACACACACACACACACACACACACACACATATATACACACATACACATATACACACTGGAACATGCTTGTTGGCACTCCTATCAGCTGAATTCAAACACAGACTGCATTTATTGAAGTGTGTGTGTGTGTGTGTGTGTGTGTGTGTGTGTATGTGTGTGTGTGTGTGTGTATTGTGTGGGTGAATGAATTTGTCTTTGTCTTTGTGAACATGTGTGATTTTAAGGTCAAGTGTTTCTGTGGAAACAGAATTGTTAAGTGAGAGGAGGACACACACACACACACACACACACACACACACACACACAATATATAAGTACTGGGAAATGAGAAATACACGGTGCTTATATGTATGTTTGATAAATCTGTGATGTGTGTGTGTGTGTGTGTGTGTGTGTGTGTGTGTGTGTGTGTTTTAGGTATTTGATGAACGTGACGTTTGAAGGGCGTAACCTGTCATTCAGTGAAGACGGATATCAAATGCATCCCAAACTCGTCATCATCCTACTGGACAAGAACAGACAGTGGGACAGAGTCAGTCTACCTCTCTGTCTGTCTGTCTGTCTGTCTGTCTGTCTGTCTGTCTGTCTGTCTAATTGTCTGGCTCTCTGTCTTTCTTTGTAAATTTCCAGTTGGATGAATAAAGTATCTGTCTGTCTACATCTATACTTCTCTACCTGTCTCACTGATCTGTGTTAGTCTCCCTGACACCCTGCACTCATTACTCTATGCAGAGATTCTACATGTGTCTCGACCTCTCTGTCTCTCTTCCTGTCCCTATACATGTCTTTCTGTCTTTATATCTCTCCACCAGTCAATTATTCTGTCTCTATACTTATCATTCACTTTGTGTAACTCTGTTGAAACTCTGTTTTGTGTGTGTGTGTGTGTGCACGTGTGTATATGTGTGTGTGTGTGTATGTAAATGTGTGTGCATGTGTGTAGGTGGGGAAGTGGGAGAACGGCTCCCTGTCGATGAAGTATCATGTGTGGCCGCGGTTCGATTTGTACTCGGGGGAGGAGAGTCGCAATGATGACCACCTGTCAATCGTGACCCTGGAGGAGGCGCCGTTTGTCATCGTGGAGGACGTTGACCCTCTGAGTGGAACCTGCATGAGAAACACAGTACCCTGCAGGAAACAACTAAAAATGCGGTACACACACACACACACACACACACACACACACACACACACACACACACACACACACACACACACACACACACATCTCCACCTGTCATTAATCCAAAATGCCTCTCTGTTTCTATACATGTCTTATCTGTCTGTCTATCACATTCCCTGTCTGTCTGTCTGTCTGTCTGTCTGTCTGTCTGTATGTATGTCTGTCTGTCTGTCTGTATGTATGTCTCTCTGTCTGTGTAGCTCTCCATCCCATGAGTGGGTTTCCAGGTTTGCTTGGTGTTTGCTAGAGGAATTATAGAGAGTCTGAGTCTCCTAGAACCCAAAGTGTTTAATTTTAGAACCGAATATAACACACACGCACACACACACACACACACACACACACACACACACACACAGTGTAGTGGTGTCTCTGTAGTTTGTGATGGTGGTGGGTGAGAAATGACGCAGCAGCTCGGAGCTCTTTATTGAACAGCGTGTGCTCTGTTAATAGGCTCACCGGGTGAAACCTCAGCTCCAGTGAGCACTGAGCGCCTAATGAGCGAGAACGAGAAACACAAACACTGTCTGCACCACTGCAAACCTGCCGATATGTGGAGAAGAAACACACGCGTGCAGATACAGATATATTTATATATTTATATATTTAGAGAGAAAGAGAAAGAGAGAAAGAGAGAGAGAGAGAGAGAGAGAGAGAGGGGAAAATCCAAAAGAACAGTAGTCCATGTCTCACATTTCATTTTTTATCCCCCCCCCCCCCCCCCCCTTCTTTTACCCCCCCCCCCCTCTCTCAGTAATCAGACGGGGGAAACTGGTATGTATATAAAACGCTGCTGTAAAGGCTTCTGCATCGACATCCTGAAGAAGATCGCCAAGTCTGTAAAGTTCACCTATGACCTTTACCTCGTCACCAACGGCAAGCATGGCAAGAAGATCAACGGCACTTGGAACGGCATGGTGGGGGAGGTGAGAACATCCATCACTGATCCATCACACCTTCTGATCCATCACCTACTCATCCATCACTGACTGAGATGATTGTTTATGGAGATCATTGGTTGTGGAGATGATCGGTTATGGAGATGATTGGTTGTGGAGATAATTGGTTACTGAGATGATTGGTTATGGAGATGATTGGTTGTGGAGATGATTGGTTATGGTGATGATTGGTTGTGGAGATGATCGGTTATGGTGATGATTGGTTGTGGAGATGATCGGTTATGGTGATGATTGGTTGTGGAAATTATTGCTCATAGAGATGATTGGTTGTGGAGATGATTGGTTATGGAGATGATTGGTTGTGGAGATGATTGGTTATGGAGATGATTGGTTGTGGAGATAATTGGTTATGGTGATGATTGGTTGTGGAGATGATCGGTTATGGTGATGATTGGTTATGGTGATGATTGGTTGTGGAGATGATTGGTTATGGAGATGATTGCTTTTGGAGATGATTGGTTATGGTGATGATTGGTTATGGTGATGATTGGTTGTGGAGATGATTGGTTATGGAGATGATTGCTTGTGGAGATGATTGGTTATGGTGATGATTGGTTATGGTGATGATTGGTTGTGGAGATGATTGGTTATGGAGATGATTGGTTGTGGAGATGATGTGTAATGTGTAAATATAATGTAATTGTAAATGCAGAAGTTTTGTGTTCCTGTTGTTGAGATGATTTCACTGTAAGGAAGTTTTTTCAGTTTGCAGAAGCACATGGACGATTAAATTTAGACATGTTCCATCATAACTTGTTGAGAATGTTTCAGCATTACAGCACCTTTATTGACTTTATTGACAAGAGTGCTTTAGGGTCTCCATGGAGAACTTACTCTCACGCTATTCCAAATAGGCCACGATCTAAAATATCTGTCTATAATACTGTAAAACATTCTGATGTAAAAGCTGATGAAGATGAAGACCTGGATGTGATATGGACAGAGTTCAGGGGTTTGGAGATTCTGTAGGAGCGAGGACACTTCAGGCTCTTTGTCCCTGAGATTTGGTTTATTTCTGTTTTATTATAACTAAGTAGCAACAATCATTTTATATAAATCTGCAGCAAAACACACACACACACACACACACACACACACACATGTCCTGCAAAGCTCCATCTCAGTACCACCCACACAGGTCAGTTTCATAACACAGAGGGGGAGGGGGGGGGCACAAACAAGATAAATGAATGAAGAGTTGAATCTCTCTCTCACACACACACAC
>MU581521.1:919443-952772 GCA_024362625.1 Silurus asotus | reverse complement strand
TGGTGGGGAGTTCAGGGTTTGGGGTATTGGGTGGGAAGTTTAGGGGTTTGGGAATATGGTGCTGAGTTCAGGGTTTGGGGTATGTGGTGGGGAGTTCAGGGTTTGGGGTATTGGGTGGGAAGTTTAGGGGTTTGGGAATATGGTGCTGAGTTCAGGGTTTGGGGTATGTGGTGGGGAGTTCAGGGTTTGGGGTATTGGGTGGGAAGTTTAGGGGTTTGGGAATATGGTGCTGAGTTCAGGGTTTGGGGTATGTGGTGGGGAGTTCAGGGTTTGGGGTATTGGGTGGGGAGTTCAGGGTTTGGGGTATATTGTGCAGAGTTCAGGGTTTGGGGTATTTGGTGGGGAGTTCAGGGTTTGGGGTATTGGGTGGGAAGTTTAGGGGTTTGGGAATATGGTGCTGAGTTCAGGGTTTGGGGTATGTGGTGGGGAGTTCAGGGTTTGGGGTATTGGGTGGGAAGTTTAGGGGTTTGGGAATATGGTGCTGAGTTCAGGGTTTGGGGTATGTGGTGGGGAGTTCAGGGTTTGGGGTATTGGGTGGGAAGTTTAGGGGTTTGGGAATATGGTGCTGAGTTCAGGGTTTGGGGTATGTGGTGGGGAGTTCAGGGTTTGGGGTATTGGGTGGGAAGTTTAGGGGTTTGGGAATATGGTGCTGAGTTCAGGGTTTGGGGTATGTGGTGGGGAGTTCAGGGTTTGGGGTATTGGGTGGGAAGTTTAGGGGTTTGGGAATATGGTGCTGAGTTCAGGGTTTGGGGTATGTGGTGGGGAGTTCAGGGTTTGGGGTATTGGGTGGGAAGTTTAGGGGTTTGGGAATATGGTGCTGAGTTCAGGGTTTGGGGTATGTGGTGGGGAGTTCAGGGTTTGGGGTATTGGGTGGGAAGTTTAGGGGTTTGGGAATATGGTGCTGAGTTCAGGGTTTGGGGTATGTGGTGGGGAGTTCAGGGTTTGGGGTATCTGGTGGGGAGTTCAGGGTTTGGGGTATTGGGTGGGGAGTTCAGGGTTTGGGGTATCTGGTGGGGAGTTCAGGGTTTTGGGTATGTGGTGCAGAGTTCAGGGTTTTGGGTATGTGGTGGGGAGTTCAGGGTTTGGGGTATGTGGTGGGGAGTTCAGGGTTTGGGGTATGTGGTGGGGTTTAAGAGTGTTTGTTAGGACTTTGTTTTGATATTTGGGTTAAGGGTTTGATATTTCAGATCTGTGTCTGTTCCTCTTAGTGAACATCAGCTATTATTCCAGATGAACTCTTAATGTGAGGTATAAATCGGTAATGGCTGAAAATAATCTATTGTCCTTTCTAGGTGGTGTTAAAAAATGCTCACATGGCTGTTGGTTCTCTGACTATAAACGAGGAGCGGTCAGAGGTCATTGACTTCTCCGTGCCTTTCATTGAGACCGGTATCAGTGTCATGGTCTCCCGTAGCAATGGCACTGTGTCACCATCAGCATTTCTGGGTAAAAAGCTTCTCAACATACACCACAGATTACCCACCTAACTGTAGCTTCCTAACTGCAGAGTTTCCTCCTGCTATAGCCTGAGCTTCACTCCAGTCATCTTCTATACAATACTGTAAAATGTCTGAGCTGTGGAGAATTGACTTGAAAGTGCTGAAATGTGTGTGTGTGTGTGTGTGTGTGTCTGCATGTTCAGAGCCCTTCAGTGCAGACGTGTGGGTGATGATGTTCGTCATGCTGCTGCTGGTTTCTGCCATCGCTGTGTTTGTGTTTGAGTATTTCAGTCCTGTGGGTTATAACCGCTGCCTCGCAGACGGAAGAGGTGAGTGTTTAGAAGTCAGCCTCTGAGTGCGTCTGTCTGATTAATCATTAAAATAACAGCCAAACCTATAATACCATCTTAAATGCAACGAACTGAACCAAGAGACAGAAAGATGTTCATTCTTTTTCCATTTAATTCGCTTTGTTATAAGCAGAAGTGTTTCCTCAACCATTAATCATCAGCTATAATGTGTTTTATTTTACCCAGAGCCTGGTGGTCCATCATTCACTATTGGGAAGGCGATCTGGCTGCTATGGGGTTTGGTGTTTAACAACTCAGTTCCTGTGCAGAACCCCAGAGGAACAACCAGTAAGATCATGGTGTCCGTATGGGCTTTCTTTGCTGTGATCTTCCTGGCCAGCTACACAGCCAACCTGGCAGCTTTCATGATCCAGGAGGAGTATGTGGACCAGGTCTCAGGGCTCAGTGACAAAAAGGTACTTGGTCATTCCAATAATAGTTGTGTTTGTGTTGCAACAAATTCATATTATTTTAATAACATCTCTGTACCGTCCTTTCTGCTCCCGTTTCTCTCTTTCAGTTCCAGAGACCTAATGACTTCTCTCCTCCGTTTCGCTTTGGGACAGTGCCAAACGGCAGCACCGAGCGCAATATCCGAAATAACTATAAGGAGATGCACTCGTACATGGTGAAGTTCCACCAGCGCAATGTGGACGAAGCTCTGCAGAGCCTGAAAGCCGGGTCAGAACCAGAACACACGCTCACGCACTCCAACTCGCCATCTCTTACATAAACACTAACTCCTCAGATGTTTCCTCCAAAGCAACAAACCTCCATTCCTTTATAAGAACAATATTTTTGAGTCTGATGCACCTCACTCGCTAAAATAAAGTTAATGATGTTTTTCATTTCAAGGTCAGGAATGTGCATAACTGAGACATGCCCATTTTTCTGACAGACTCCGCCCCTTATGTGAGCTTGAATACTGAAGTGCTCAGTTTTAAATCCTCACAGTACGAGTTTAACATTGTATAGCTATTTACCACTAATGCAAGGTAAATGGCTACGTGCTTTTAACATGCTCCAAGCTAGCGTCTGAGTGCTAAGCTAATTCTGCTATATAGCTGTTTAATGCTAGCTCAGCAAAATACTCACAAGAGTAACTTACAAAGACTCTTGTGAGACTAAACACACAAGCACCGGCATTGGACTGGGTAAAAGTGGTAAAAAACACAGTTGCTAGGCAATTGGTAAAAATTAACTAGCGAGTTAGACAAATTATTTAATCAGTTACCGTGGTGATGGTGGTTAAATCTGACCATGAAAGAAAGAGTTTTACTTGCACGTGTATTTTACAGCACATTACAGCTCTTTCTTCACATATCCTGGTGATGTTAGGAAGCTGATGGTTAAAGGACTTGCTCAAGAGTGGCAGCTTGGTGACACTGTGTGTGTGTGTGTGTGTGTGTGTGTGTCTCAAGAGGGGCAGCTTTGTGACACTGTGTGTGTGTGTGTGTGTGTGTGTGTGTGTGTGTGTGTGTGTGTGATTTTAGGAAGCTGGATGCGTTTATCTACGACGCGGCTGTGATGAACTACATGGCAGGTCGTGATGAAGGCTGCAAGCTGGTGACCATCGGCTCAGGGAAAGTGTTCGCTTCGACCGGATACGGGATCGCCATCCAGAAGGACTCGGGCTGGAAGAGACATGTGGACCTGGCCATCCTGCAGCTGTTCGGAGATGGTAAACACACACACACACACACACACACACACACACACACACACACACACACACACACACACACATAAACTCTATGTATATTCATTTACACACATATTTGCAAACACTTTTCACTTCTCATGATTGTGTGTGTGTGTGTGTGTTTGTGTGTGTGTGTGTGTGTGTGTGTGTGTTTGTGTGTGTGTGCAGGAGAGATGGAGGAACTGGAGGCGCTCTGGCTCACAGGGATCTGTCACCATGAAAAGAACGAGGTGATGAGCAGTCAGTTGGATGTGGATAACATGGCAGGTGTGTTCTACATGCTGGGAGCCGCCATGGCCCTCTCCCTCATCACCTTCATCGCCGAGCACCTCTTCTACTCACACCTCCGCTTCTGCTGCATGGGGGTGTGTTCAGGAAAACCCGGCCTCACCTTCACCATCAGCAGGGTGAGACTCACACACACACACACACACACACACACACACACTATATATATATTAACGTTAAACACACACTCACATTGTTGACAAACATTCAGTTCATCTCACCTTTTGTACTGAGAGACTGTGTGTGTGTGTGTGTGTGTGTGTGTGTGTGTGTGTGTGTGTGTGTGTTTTCATGAGTTTATTATAAAGAGCCCTAAGGGAGTGTCATCTGTATGTGTGTGTAGTTTGGTAATAAGATGAGGCTTATGTGGTCAAAACACATTAGTAAAGGGTTTAGAGTTTGTGTGTGTGTGTGTGTGTGTGTGTGTGTGTGTGTGTGTGTGTGTGTGTGGGTTTCTGACCCTGAGGCCAAATCCATTAGCATCTACACATCCTGCTCATACAACCAGTAGGAACTATAAAAACTAGGAAAATTAGCTTCAGTCACTCACACACACACACACACACACACACACACACACACACACACACACACACACACACACACACTAAATGCACTGATGAACACTTGTGTGTTGCGTATGTTTTCTGTTCACGCTTGCTGCTTGTTTATGAAGGTTTTCTTTTTTCTTTTTTTATTTTTGCTCACACGTTCATTCGCACGTTCATGACACTGTTATTACTCTACATTCTCTTCATCCCTCTCTCCATCCCTTTGCAGAGCTCTGGCAAATACCACAATCACAACACATCACAAGCTTTCTGTAGCCGATTCGGCTCTGTCCAGAATTCATTACTGGAATGTCGGCCATTTTGGATGTGTCCCAAATCCTACTTAATGCTCAGAATACTGTCAGTCTCCTCTGTTTCTAATAATAATAATAATTCTTTTTCTCCCTCTGCCCCATTCTCTTCCTCTCTCTCCTCCCTGTCTATCCATCATTCCCCCTGTCTCTCTCTATTCCTCTTTTCTTGTCAAACCCAAGGAGGTGTACAGCTGCATCCATGGGGTTGAGATTGAAAATAAGAATTCGGCTCTGAACTCTCCATCAACTACCATCAACAACACACACTCCAACATCCTCCGTCTGCTGCGCACAGCTAAGAACATGGCCTCTCTGTCTGGGGTGAACGGCTCCCCCCACAGCGCGCTCGACTACCTGCGCCGCGACTCGTCCGTCTACGACATTAGTGATCAGCGCCGTCACTCGGAGTGCCGGGTGCCGTACCTGTCTGAGAACAACGACAACAACGCATTCAGTGACTACATCGATCAGGTCGAGCGCACCTTCGGAAACCTACACCGCAACGAGAGTGACCTGTTCCTGCACCGACGCTCAGGCTCCATCCACGGCCCCGCCCCCAGCCTGGGTTCTGGCAGCTCATTGGACGGAGCAATTTTTGACTGCTCTGCCCTCACTCACAGGAACATGAGCAACTTTGACCTGCTGCAGGGACATGCGCCACTTGGACTGCCAGAGCCATACAGGAAGTTTTCTTTTAAAGGTGGGACACCGGGCTACATTCCTGCCTACGATCGCTATGGCGATGGGGACAACATGTCTGACATTTCTACTCACACCATCACTTATGGTAACCTGGAGAGTGACACTAGAAAGAGAAAGCAGCACGGGGAGAGTCTGAAGAAACGTCCCGCTTCAGCCAAATCCCGTCGGGAACTGGACCATGCCAACCTTGGGTACAGACGAAGAACGCACCATGGGCATCACCGTCACCATGGACACCGCTCTGTGTCTCCGCCTCTGTCAGAGCATAAAATAAGAGGAGGAGGTGGATCTTTGTCCTTCTTGTACCAGGACAAAGAAAGTCTTCGAGACTTTTATCTGGACCAGTTCCGTCCCAAAGAGGGGGTGCCACAATGGGAGCATGTGGATTTGACTGATGGGCCAAGTGGGGGGGTAACAGGAGTTGGGGCTAATTGCACTAGTCTGGTGCCTGTAGATGACTTCATGAAAAGCAAACCATCAAAAGTGGAGTCCAAGGTGGGAGGAGCGGATTGGGAGTGTCGAAATTGCCGTGCAAGCAGTGCAGGAAGTAAACGAATGACGCCGCACACAGGGGGCGGGGCTTACGGAGCCAGTGGAAGCAATAGTTGCGTGGCATCAGGAGTCGGGGGTGGGGTCAGCCGTCCCACTTCAGCCACATGCATGCGTTGTGATGCTTGTAAGCGCTCGGGCAACTTGTACAACATAAGCGAGGATAGCAATCATGTAGTGGAGTCGATAAGTGGGCGGGGCCAAACACCTTCGCAGCGACGGCGAGCGTTTAGCGCGAGACCTTTACGCAGGCAGCATTCTTATGATGCCTTCATGGACATGCACAGGGATGATGAAGGGCTAAGTTTACAGCCAGGGGGAGGGGCCATGGACGATGTAAGTGGGGCTTTTCTACCGCCTCGCAGTGTGAGTTTGAAGGAGAAGGATCGATGCATGGAGGGCTCATTCTCTCATTTATTTGACACTCAGCAGTTTTATAGCCCCGCCCACCACTCGCTGAGTGCATTCGGAGGGGAAAGAGACCCTTACTTCCTGTCTAAATCACTCTACCCCGATCACACCAACCACAACCCGTTCGTGCCCACGTTCGGAGACGATCAGTGCCTGCTGCACGGCGCTAAAACCTACTACACAAAAAAGCAGCAGCGCTCTGATCCAAGAAACCCAGGAAACCCTTCTGGCATTTCATCATTCCTCCCCTCGTCTCGATTCACCAATCAGCACTCGGCTCTAGGCCCGCCGCGACCTTTCAACGGCACCAACGGCCACGTGTACGAAAAACTCTCCAGCATCGAGTCCGACGTGTAGATGCACAACCGGAAGCCATGGACAGGACGATAAACATGATGGAATGAGAATTAATTTTTTTGACACAAAAAGGGCTGAATGGGGCGGGGCTAGGGGGCGGGGTTTAACTGCACCGAAATTTGGTGTCTGTTAACAATACCGTGTTCCTGCAACCAAGGAAGAGAAGATAGATATTAAGGAACAATTACACAAGTGGCCATCTGGAGATGCCAACGACAATATGATAGTGAGAGAGGGGGGGGGGGGGGGTGACAGATAAAATCATTATTCTCTCTCTCTTTCTCTCTCTTTCTCTCTCTCTCTGTTGAGTCGATGGCGAATGAGTTGATACAAATCACAAACAGGGTAATAAACAATAACAACCACAATAATGCTACCAATAACATTGTGATTAGCCAGACTGGTACGGATGATGCTAATGCTAACGATGTGTAGAAGTTTGTTTATTGTTTATTTGTTTACTTATTTATTTATTTATTTTAGCTCAAGTTTTAACTTTTTAGATCTTTTACCAATCTAACATTTATAGTTGATGGGCTGAAGCTCCCAATGAACAAATTCTAACACACACACATGCGTGCACGCACACACACACACACACACACACACACACACACACGCACGCACGCACGCACGCACACACACACACAAACATACACACACTTAACGAAGGGGAAAATTGTGGATGGATTATGAGTGATGAATGATAGGAAGTGGAGACACCTGTCTCTGTTTTTTATAACAGTTCTCACACACACACACACACACACACACACACACACACACACACACACACACACCACATATGAGTTGATTTCAGCCACATTACTTTTTTCTCACTGATAAAAAACATTATATTTAGATGCAATGTTGTGTTCCATTGTGCAGTAGGCAGCCTGAGTAGGGTGCATTCTGAGGGTGTACTGAGATGAAGTACTTGGGTTCCTTAGTGAGAACATCAGTTTTCTTGCAATCCCATGATTCTGTTGGGTTTCAGCAGATGAGAACGATGCCGAAGGTCCAAGTGAAAAAAAATACAACAAACAGAATTGATTTTATTAATGATCTCATCAATCACAAACTGATCACAATGCCCTCACTGTAACATCTGCAGACCTCCTGAGCTACAGACCTCCTGAGCCCCCCACATACACACATACAATTAGACACACTTTGATACACTTTTTACAAAAAAAAAATGGTATTTACATGGTATTTAAAAAAAAATTATAAAAACAACAAAAAAAAAACTTTAAAAACATCCATATGCAAGCGAGTAGAAGCAAAGTTCTCCTCCTGATAAGTGCTGATAAGAGCCACAGTGATCTTCTCTGCGTTCCTCTCACCTGAGTAGAGTTAAGAGCAGAACTGGTTTAGGACGCTGCAGCTTTCTCTTACCTGTGTTGTGTTTAGGGCACTTTGATAAGTTTCCCTTACCATTTGTGTTTGACTTGTGTTTGAATAGGACACACTCTACATACACACACACACACACATACACGCACACACACACACACACACACACACACTGTTGCTGCTTTTCTGCAATTTATTTTAGTTCCAGTTCACTTTTATTCTGCTGTGTCCCAAACGCTAGTATTTCATCCAAACGTTCGAGTACTGAAACTCGTCAGGACTAAGCACTTGCTAGCTAGGTAGCTAATTAGCAGGTATCAGCATTAGCTCACAGATATGCTCAACACCTATAAAATATACACATGTACAGGGCTTTACATCTGGAAAATCTAAGGGGAGTATGACAAGCAGTCAGACCATCAGTAGAATGATCAGCAGGAGAAGATGTAGGACATGCAGGATGATCAGCAGGAGAAGATGTAGGACATGCAGGATGATCAGGATGAGCAGGTCAGTGTAAATCCAACACAATGATGGAGGGAAAAACTGGAATGATGAATGTAGTCCAACCAGGAAACAAAAACACAATTAGCTAAAAGCTGTTCATAAATATTTACCTCCCATCCGGTACAGAGAGGATTAACCAGTGCAGCTATTGTAGAGCCAAATCTACAACCCCAACACTGACGATGATGCCGATGACGATGAAGTTAATGCTTCCACCAGCATGCTCAATAGGCGGATCTCAGGGTGCTTAGCAGTGTGTGTGTGTGTGTGTGTGTGAGAGAGAGAGAGAGAGTTTACCTTATATATTTGGTAAGTCTCCAACACGCTGTATCTTTTTGAACATCAATATCATGCTGCTTTGTGTAGATCCACAGCGTAGTGTCCATGCCCACGCTCCACTGTGTGGGGCAGTTCCACAGCTGGTAAATACTTCTGCTAAGATGGTCGTTAGCATGTGAGATTAGCGGATTAATGCGCTACGTAAATGAGACCGAGAGACAAAACACACCTGACCTCGTATACACGTGCGCCACACGTGAAGTTTAGAACAGAACGTCTCACACACACTCATTTATTTTACACTCGTCTGAATGGTAGATATGTAAACCAGCACTAATGCGCAGGTAACACACACACACACACACACACACATAATGTATGATGAATGCATCATCAGGACATCGATTTGTGTGTGTGGATGCTAGCTAGTGACTGGTTCTAGCATTTGGGACAGAGCCGTAGGAACTTTGGCTTTACTTGAATTTGCATTTATTTCTCATGCTTACGTACTGTACAAACCCAGGCCTAGCACAGCAGGAATGTTTTACACATATACACACGTCTACACACGTCTACACACATATACTCACGTCTACACACATATACTCACGTCTACACATGCACACACAGACACATGGGCAGGTGTGTGTGGTGAAGTGATGTTGCTAATTTCACTGTGTTTTTGCCTCCATATTTAGCGATCCACTGGTCACTCTGGAGAAACTAATTAACACTGCGGTGTGTTTTTTATGATGGAATATTACACGTTTCTTTCATCATTGATCTTTAATATTGAAATGTATAATTATTAATTGCTTATCAGTTCAACTCTGTACACGTGGGTGCTAAATCAGCACGCGCCACCATTGTACATATCAACTGTATTCTGGTTTGCAATAAATGCTGTGTGTGCGGGTGTGTGTGTGTGTGTGTGTGTGTGTGTGTGTGTGTGTGTGTGTGTGTGTGTGTGTTTCTTCAGTCATCATAACTAACTTTAGAAATGCATCTGTTCCACTCGTGAACTCGTTCGTTAACTGATTGAGAAAAGAATCGTTTTAAGAAATCGCTTTGATGACTTTTAGTTTGAGTAAATTTGCGCACTCGGGTTTTTCTCCTGTTATTTGTATGTTTATAGTTTAATAAAGGAGCTTTTAGGCAGAACCGTAAGTTTCAGTATTTTCTCCTGATATTTCTGATGATTTGTTGCTTTTGTTTAAACTCATGTATATTGTAGGTATAAGTGTAGATTTACGGTAGTGCAGGTATGCAGAGATCTGAGATATAAGATTCCCTCATCCTGGCTTTAGATTACAGGTCAACACTCTTTTCATTCCTGATTAAAGACATTTGGTGTAAATATTTTAGTTTGGTTGTTAACGTTTCTTTTCTATGATCTATTTGTAATCCTCTCCATCTATTTCACCCCAGTGCTAATGCGCTACACTAACGCGAGTGAGTGTGTGTGTGTGTGAGTGTGTGTGTGTGTGTGTGTGTGTGTGTGTGTGTTTACGCATCACTGTAATAATCTTTTACACATTGGCCTTTACTTTCGAATATTACCAAAACTTTTGAACATTGTACAGAATCTGTATATAATAATAATAATAATAATAATAATAATAATAACGATAATGAGGAGAATTATTATCATTAATACGACGATTCCTTCTTTGTGCTTTTGTATGGAAATAACGGCGTAAACTTGGAGGATGTAGTGAAGTCGATGCGTCGGGAGTTAAAGTGTTTTACTCTGATTGGTTGGGAATTACAACTGGAACAAAAGTGTGAATATTAATACATTATTAATAAAAACACTAAGTCTTATCACTGTGTGGCCTTTCCTTCTGTTCTCTGTCTCTACACTCTACAATACTACATTACACTAAACTACACCACACCACATTAAACTACACTAAACTACACCACACTGCACCAAACTACACTACATTACACTACACTACATTACACAAAACTACACCACACAAAACTACACATTACACTAAATTTCACCACACTAAACTACACTACATTACACTACACTACATTACACAAAACTACACCACACAAAACTACACATTACACTAAATTTCACCACACTAAACTACACTACATTACACTAAACTACACTACATTACACTACACTACATTACACAAAACTACACCACACTAAACTACACATTACACTAAACTACACCACACCACACTAAACTACATTACACTACACTACATTACACTACATTACACTAAACTACACCACACTACACTAAACTACACTACATTACACAAAACTACACCACACAAAACTACATTACACTAAACTACACCACACTACAATAAACTACACTACACTACACAAAACTACACCACACTAAACTACATTACACTAATCTACACCACACTACACTGCACTAAACTACACCACACTGCACCAAACTACACCACACTGCACCACATTACACTACATTACACTACACTACATTACACAAAACTACACCACACTAAACTACACATTACACTAAATTTCACCACACTAAACTACACTACATTACACTAAACTACACTACACCAAACATCCCACTAAACTTCACTAAACTACACTACATTACACTAAACTACACTACACTACATTACACAAAACAACACTACACTAAACAACACCACACTAAACTACACATTACACTAAATTTCAACACACTAAACTACACTTCAATAAAATAATTACACTACATTACTCTAAACTACACTACACTAAACATCCCACTAAACTACACTAAACTACACTACACTACATTACACAAAACTACACTACACTAAACTAAACTACACATTACACTAAATTTCACCACACTAAACTACACTTCATTAAAATAACTACACTACATTACACTAAACTACATTACACTATACTAAAATTAACTACACTACATTACACTATACTAAACTACACTATGCTACATTACACTATATTAAACTACACTACATTACACTACTAAACTGCACTAGACTAAACAACATCCCACTACACTATACTACACTACATTACACTAAACTACACTACACTCAACTACAGTACACTAAACTACACTAAACTACACCACACTAAACTACACTACACTAAACTACACTATACTACACTGTACTACACTGAGGAGAGCAGTTGCTTTAGAGAGAGGAATGTTGTCCCATATGTGCCTAATACAGGATGTAGCTGCTTAAAATTTCTGGGTTTCCTTTGTTGTGTTTTTTGTTTTATATGGACAGACCCACTAGAGATCCACTACAGATCCACTAAAGATCCACTACAGATCCATTAAAGATCCACACTACACACTATTTCAGATGAAGTCCACAGCTGGAAGAGAAACAGGTGATCTTCTGTAGAATAATTCCCATTCAGTCTCATGCACCTCATCTGTTATTTCCTGTATATGTGTGTGTGTGTGTGTGTGTGTGTGTGTGTGTGTGTGTGTGTGTGTGTGTGTGTGTGTCATCCCAGCATAAACACTAACTCATCTTTGTCTTTTATTTACCACACCTTCAGTCCCTCTCATCTCTTTCTCCTCTCGTGTACTGTTTAATCTATCACCACTGTACTGCATCTCCTCCTCATGCATTTTTCATTCTTATTAAAACTTATTACAGGGAGAGAGAGAGAGGGAGAGAGAGAGAGAGAGAAAGAGAGGGAGAGAGAGAGAGAGGGGGGGCAGGGAGGACAGACCAAGAGAAAAATGCTGTCACTAAGAAACAGAGACGAATGAAGAAGGTTCAGAATCAGAGGAAGTGGGAGGAAAGAAGAGTAGAAGAGTAAAGCAGATTAAAAAGACAAAGATTGTAAAACGGACAGAGAGAGAGAGAGAGAGAGAGAGAGAGAGATGAACTGAGAAGAGGAATAAGGAGGTATTGTGTCTCTCTTGGTGAGAGAGAGTGTGGAGAACAGGAGGAATGGCATTGTTGAGTGCAGGTACTACAGAATGAATATATGGTGTAGGGGGATCAGCAGAAGCCATTCCAGGAACATGAATATGATTACTGAAGCCTCACAATCAGATAACCACTGCACCAAAATCACAGAACATGAGAAGAACTTGTTAGGAAGCCCTGATCAGAGCACAGTGTCAGCATATTCAAACCTCAGAGCTCCAGGTATTTTGAGGTCACTAAGTGACAAGCACGTCAGGGATTTTGCTACCTGTAAAAGAACGATTGTGGATATTAAAAAAGTTCCTGAATAAAGGGTGGGTTTAGAAGTTCAGCAGTCAGAATGTTTGGTTCATCTATTAATCCATCATGAGTGGAGGAATTTGGTGGGTTTGAGCTGTTTATGATTTTCCAGGTGTGATGGTGGGAAACAACTTCACAGCATTCATGTGGTATGGTATCAACTAAATTCCATGGATCCCCTGTGTAGATTTATTAGATTAAAGATTTACCAGAAAAAGACCTGGAGAACACCAGTGCCCAACCTCCACAACTGTTACAGAAAGTAGAAGCTTGCATTCTGCTTCTCCAGGCTGGACCACGGCCTCTGGAAAAAACTGGATAAGCAGTTCTTCAGAGATTTAGTGGACAGGGCTATGACAAAGTGCTAATGTTAATGTCTCAGAGCAGATACCTGGAGTTTATGGTTCATGTTTATGGTTCAGTGCTCAGTGTTCAGTGGCTGTTTAAAGTGTCAAGGGTGAAGGATGGACATAACGGTCTAGATAAAAATGCTGGGGGAGATAAAACCTCTGTTCTGTTCCAGCCCTTATTCATCATCAGCAGGTCCTTCACTCTGTGTGGATTTGGGACGGGGAACTTACTTGATGTGAGTCTGCCTCTTTAAGAACTCCCTTTTAGAGTTAATCAAACTTGATGTCAATTAACTTGATTAGTTGCTAGATGTTCTTCCAGATGTTCTTCTAGCCTTTTTCTCACCCCTTTATTGCCCCCATGTCAATTTTTGAGACCTGTAGCAGGCATTAAATTTGAAATGAGCTCATGTTGTGGATAAAATTGTAAATTTTTCAGTGGAAACATTTATCTTCTCTATGGTCTGTTAAAATATATTAAATAAAATATTTTATAATATCATTTCAATATTTTCTCATGTGATTTAAAAGTCTTTCTGTTTTCTTTTTTATATTCAAAGTGAAATAAACGTCCCGACATTGTGGGAATTCACGTTGTAATTCAAATTATTTTGTCCTCCAGAAACCATCCACAATCGGATCAGTGGCGTTCTGCAGTTCTGTCCTTCAGCTCGGTTTGCATCTCGTAGCATCTTCATAGCTCTAAATGGTGTGTTGAAGTTGGATGCAGTTGAATTTAAACAGCACTGGAGTTCAGCTGGACATGGAAACTTGGACACATCTGTCAGAAAGGTTGCTGGAACCCTCATCCAGCACCAAACACACCATACCAATGGGCTTGTTCTGAAATGGACTATATCACCAGCACCAGCACCATCGTCCATCTATTTCTTCTTCAAGACTGAAAGGTCTGGGCTCCAGATCTGAGGTCCCACACTGGCCTTTACTGCCTCTGACTTTCTCTCGCCATCCTTCTTCTCTTCTATACTGTTCTGTCCCTTTTCAAGGTCTGCTGTATTGCATGTCAGTGTGAGTTATAGGATAGTGAGAGTGGTGTAATAATGAAAGAGAGAAAAGGTGAGAGAGAGAGAGAGAGAGAGAGAGAGAGAGAGAGAGAGAGAAAGCGAGAGAGAGAAAGAGAGAGAGAGAGAGAGGAATTAGGAAAGAAAGACTAGGGGAGGGAGGGAGAGTGTGTGATGGACCACAGATGGAGGAGGAGGTGTGTGTGACAGAGAGAAAGAGTGCAGGAACACTCGGAACAGGAAGTGATGGAATGACAGAAGGGTAAAAGCCGTCTGTTCTGTGTGCAGCTATCAGAATCTTCACCACAGAGATCTCGACTTCTCCTGGCTGTGTCTTAAACATCTCACTCCTCCCTGCTCTCTGCTCTCTGTTCCCTGCTCTTTAGTCCCTGTTCCGTATCTTCTGCTCCTTTATTCACTTGCACATTGTGCTATCCTTCTCCAAACCCGTCTTCCAAATATGCCATTTTTGGAATGTGGAACTCCAGAATCTACACTGGAACGTTGAAACATGTGAACACATTCACTGCTCAGGTGTTCATGCTCTGTTTCTATTCAACCAGAAAATCTACATGAAATCTTGCTGTTGTTTGAGATGAAGCTTGTGGTGGTGCTAGCAGCTAGCATGTGGCTATGTTTTACAGATAACATCAGACAGGAACTGATCCGGTGAAACAGGAACTGAGCTGAAAGCATCAGGAAAATCAACATTTGCAGCATTTGATCGACTGATGCTTTAAGAGTTGGACAAAAAAAAGGTGGATGTGAAAAAATTAGCCGATCAGATCGACTCGTTTCTAACGTCACGCATTCAGTGCTGTGAGATTAATACAAGCGCTTCCATCCGGTTGCTAGGCAACTGGCATAGCCTGAACATCAGGATTTAGCTAGCTAGCATGTATGCATGAAGCTGAGGCCATTTGAAAGTGTAAAAATGTGATTTTAAACTATTTTTGAGAAGATCTGATCCTACACACGGCTATAAAATTCAACAGGACAAATAAAACCCCACCAGACCAGCAGGAGATAAGAAGTGTACCTGCGCTTCTCTCTAAATTCTATCAAGCAAATTTGATCAGACTGCAGCAGTGCCTTCTGGGTAATTTGTGCTCCTACAGTGCTACAAATTCAGTTCCTTATCTGGTGAGTTTCACACCAGAACACAATTTAAAGAGGAAGTGCAGCAGGAGAAAGAACAGAATTGGAACACAGCTGATTGAAGGTGAATCTGGACAGATTGTTCACTAGATAGGGTGCAGAACCCGTATTCATATCCTACCCAGAACACAGCAGGTCATAAACAGCATCTCTACTAGACATCCAGTGAACTAATGTCTCCATGCTGATCATACAGCACACTACGTAGGGTGCAGATCCACGCGCCCTATAGTACACTCACTGACCTCGCTGTGGGCTGATGTGGGCAGCAGGAAGCTGAAGATCAGTTCTGTGATATTTTCTATATGATGATATTAACTGTGAGAGACGGAGCATGGAGGAAGTGGAACAGAATGCTGCTAAGTAGTGCACACTACAGGAGGGGTTCAGGGGAGAAGAGGAAGGACAGAGCGTTTCTGCAGCAACAAGGCCTAACATTTATTTCCCTCCCACTCATCTCTCTGGATAAAGTTCTTTCAGTAGAGGAGCATCAAGAGCAGAGCCACACACACGCACACACACACACACACACACACACACACACACACACACACACACACACACACACACACACACACACTCTCTCTCTAGGCTTACTGTATTCCACTTTTTGCTCTAGCTCTATTGAGATGCCGATGCTCACCTCTTCCTGACATCCGGAGTGTGGAGGGGGGCATTGCGGTTGCTAGGCAATGTGTGTGTCTGTCTGTGTGTGTGTGTGTGTGTGTGTGTGTGTGTGACATTTAGTAGAAGAGGAACCATGTGGAGCACAGCACATTTCTCTAGCTCGACCCTGACCCCTGGTGGACACACTGAACAGATGCATCGTTTTCCAATCCTACTGGTCCACACTTCTCCTCTTCTGCTTCTGCTCAATGACTTCAATGGGTTTTTTCCCTCTGCCACCTCTGCCTGTACGTACTGACATTAGATTGCCTTGGCCACAGGTTAGCATGCTGAGAAAGGATGAATAAAGTCGTTATCATTAATTAGAGTTGGTAGCAGCACGGTTGAGAAGTGCCTTCTGATTATACATGAGGTCTGATACTGAACAGTTCCTCATTATACACTAGATTGAGGAGGTTAAGGATTCAATTAGGAAGTGAAGACGCTGAAGAATTCTTTATTAGGAGATGCAGAGCCACGATTCCAATGACCTTTACAGTGACATTCACTCCAAACTTTTTACAATTACACAAGAAAATGTAATCTATGCAAATTAGGTCGAGTCTGCTGATGCAGCAAATCCAACAAGCTCTCAGTAAGAAAAAACATCAGTAAGAAAAAACATCAGTAAGAAAAATAAAGCTTGGAGCTCGTAGCTGGAATGGTTGAGATGAATGAGTGAGGTGTAGCATGAGATTCTGACGATTCTTCTGAAAGGTTAATCCTGTTTACGTGATCATGTTTTTTTTTTTTTTACACCTGAACAGAGGTAACTATGGGATTCAAGTCTTTCTGAAGGAACGTCATGATTTTGCTGATTGCGGTTTGATTGATGTGTGGAAATGTTTGGAGATGATGGGTTCCTGCGTTCGAGCCGAGTTCTGATTTTGTGGTGTTACACTGACCTCTAAAGGTGGCGGAGGGAATTACAAATAAGACCATCTTCATTACTAATCCCAGTTCCTGGGCCTCGACCTGGAGATTTATTTGTAAATCCTTCCTGTTAACACACACACACACACACACACACACACACACACACACACATACTCACACACATACTCAAAACATTTCTGTAAGTTCAGGAACAAGTTCTCGCAGTGCTCCTGGGTGGTTCTACATGTGTGTAGGAGTTATATATAATATTTGCCTCCACTTGATAATAATGAACTGTTTAAATTGGCCCACTGAAAGATGATTGGTATAAAAGTTGTAAGCTGGGTTTCTCATTGGCTGGCTGTTTTTCTGCACTAGCTGTGCCCCTGTTACGCTGATTTGTTTGTGTGTTGTAAGACCAGCGGTAAGCTGAATTAGTAGAATCTTCTCTCTATGAAATGTGTAGTAGATCATAAGCAACAGCATATATTTATAAAGGAAAAGTGCTAGTTTTTGGTAAAGAGTGTTTTATTTTAGCTCTAGCACGAGGGCTGTCGAATATATTGAAATTCACTCTGTTACGATGTTTTCTCAGTGAATAAATCAGAGGAAATTTTTTGGAGCACATGTTTTATTAACACACCACAGGAAAAGAACATGAGACCAGTTACATGAAAGATGGGTGACGGGTCTAGTGGGGTTTATTCTGGTATACATTCTTATTTACAAAAGTGCTCCCAGGATAAAGAGCAGGTGACCAGATCATGGATGCATGAACTTTCGTGATGTGTGTGAGGAGTTTCCTGGAACTCCTACAATGAACATGTGAGCATCAGAACTAAACCATGAAACAGTGGAAGAAAGTGGCCTGGTCTGGACTGATGAATCAGGTTTGTGGACAGCCAGAAGCATGGGCATAACTTACTGGAGGTATATGGCACCAGGAGGGGATTGACAGCTCAGAGTGGTTTTTGGTTGCACCAGTAGGAGCAGGTGGTTTTAATGTTCTGGTTGATCAGACAATATTCTTGTTGCATATGCTCATGTTTGTTAACTAAGTCTGGAAATATCCAGCAGATATGTGATCATTTAGCTAAAAGAGCATTTAATGAGATCAGACACTGGAGGAGGTGAGGAGCCTCCACTTCCAATTCATCCCTCAAATGTTCACTGGAGTTTCAGAAGGTCAGAGCTCTGTGCAGGACGATTGAGGAGTAAAAGAACTCAATTTCTGTGAAGGGAAAAGATAGAGCTATCATTTTATCCCTTCAATACTTATGTTGCTATGGTTACGTCTCACCTGGAGATCTCCTCCTCGATTTTCATTAGGTTTTAATTAAAACATTTCCACATGCTATAGTCTTGAAATCGTTCCTTTCCCCATAATTACTGGTGTGTGAAGTATAAATACAGGCCTTGGGTTCTCTGTTCTTTATGATTGTTGTCACGGTTACGTTCCAGCTTCGAGTCTGTGATATTGGAAGCTCAGAATGAACATTAGTTAGAAGTGGGAGTGTTTTTTTTTATACAATGGCATCCTGGACAAGGTTCTTATATAAATAATCATCTGCTTTCCTGGTAATCTGATTTGCAGTGATCAACTGTGGGATGAACCAGGATCTTCTCTCCAGTTTTACCAGGGGTTTGGGTATGTGGTAATTATTAATGCTGTATGTTCAAGTCAAACCGAGTGTAAAGCCATGTGCTTGCTTTTACACTAAAAACTGGTGCTTCTGAGGGATCCATCCTGCACATCACATCAGTCCATATTCAGTTTACTATTAATAAAAGTACGACATTTAGATTCAACATTTCCTCAGCAATCACTTCTATGTAATCATGCTATTTATGCTAATCACACTAATCATCTGAAGGGTGAGAGCAATTAGGGTCACGGTGTGTGTCGTTAGCAGTGCTGGCGTTCAGGTCTGAAGGTGTGGGAGCAGGATGATGATGATGACGATGATGATGATGATGACGATGATGACGACAGTCTGTGTGGAGTTTTTTGTTTTTTCCTCAAATTGCTCGTATTTGTATTTTATATTCTCATTGACAGATGTGTGTGTGTGTGTGTGTGTGTGTGTGTGTGTGTATGGGGTGTAAATATGTGGCCTATAAATTATCCACAGTTAGGCTTCCATGACACAGTTGCCATGGTAACCATGGTGGAAATAGACGTGTATCTGCATAGGAACAGGGGAATAGAACAGTGGTTGAGAGGAAAAAGCGAGAGAATGAGAAGGAGGGAGGACAGAAAGCTGGGATGATGGAGATGTAGATTGGAAAGTGCGTTTGTCGATACTTGGTTGGAGCTGTGACAGATGATTGGTTCATTCGCAACCTTCAAACTGCTCTGGCTGCTGCAGAACCACACACACACACACACACACACACACACACACACACACACACACACACACACACACTGTAGAAGTCCAATATTTATCATAGACTTTATTATTTATCTGTAACACAGATCTCTGTAGGGTTTCATACCAGTCAGAGATGGTGTTCTGAGAGTCACCTAAGCATTTAGCAGTTATTGGTAAATGTAAGGTGTGTGTTCCAGTTTCTCCTGCACACAAACACCTCCCATAATTAGATCTACACCTACAGGAAGTGCTTGGGGGCAGTGGGACAGTGGGACAGTATGTTGCTGAGTAATAAGCACACCTGGAATATTAACCTTGGAATAGTGTGCATTGGGTTCAAAAAGTTTGGATACACTAATGGTGTAACTGTTGCTGTTCTGACCCACGTGTTATCACGTGAAATTCTGTGTAAAACTGGGCAAATCTGCCACAGAGACGTTTGACGTGATGCACGTTTGGCATATGGCACAGCGATTGTGCAGCGAGTCGTTCGAGGTGCTTTGAGTGGAAAAAGTCTGGAGGATGACGAGAGATCATGAAGTCTGTCAACGAGCTCAACTCCCGAAAATGTAGAAACCATTTGGTTACTCGTGCATGATGGTCGTTGGAGAACAATCCACATGATCTCACTTCCGCACCCACCCTACACGCCAGATTTGACTTCACCCTCTTCCTGAATATGAAGTTACAGCTCAAAGATCGCCAATTTGACACTGTTACAGAGATCTGGTGCAAATTGCAGAAGGTGCTTGACGTGCTTGGAAAAGAAGACTTCCAGACTGGGGGCTGTATCGCTGTGCAAGGGGACTATTTTGGAGGTGATAGTGTGGAAGCTTAGATAAATAAAGTATTTTCTTGTAAACAGAGTGATTCTACAAACTTTTTCATACCACCTCATATACCTCATATATTTAAGCTCTGTGTCCAGAATGGTTTAATTTCCATTTCCATTTGTGGCCTAAAGCAGACGCCTGTGTCCAGAGTGACCTACAAAAGTTCTTTAAGTCAATATAAAGTCAGACATAAATCAGACTGCAGCTCTGTTGATTTTATAACAAACTTGAAAAGTGTTAAGAGGTAAATCTCCAACCGTCGCTTGAAGACAGCCAGGCACTCCGCTGTTCAGATCCAGGGGAAGTTCATTCCACCTCCTCAGTGCCAGAACAGAGAAGAGCCTTGAAGTACAAGTTCAGTCTGTTCCCCCTGTACATAGTGTAGTGTTCATACTAGAAAGATATTATATTCTGGACAAGTACCATATAAGGGTTTGGATATAAATGAATATTCATATTGTGACTATTCAATACTTTCTTCTCCTATAGTAACTCCTGGCACAGCTGATCCTAACCCTACCATAGATCCTATCTCCACAGCTGATCCTAACCCTACCATAGATCCTATCTGAACAGCTGATCCTAACCCTACCATAGATCCTATCTCCACAGCTGATCCTAACCCTACCATAGATCCTATCTGAACAGCTGGTCCTAACCCTACCATAGATCCTATCTCCACAGCTGATCCTTCCCATAATTAGCTTCTGTCCTTACATTAAATTCTGCCTGTACAGTTAATCTATCTCCTACAGTTAACCGTACCCTTACAGTAGTTCCTGACCCTACACTTGGTCCTAGCCCAATAGTTTCAAGCCTGAGCTGATCCTGACCCTGTAGGCCTTAGCTCCACAGCTGATCCTACCCTAAAGTAGGTACTGCACCTATACTTGATTTTACTTCTACAGTAGCTCCTGGCTCCAAAATCTTGCTCATACAGTAGCTCTTGGCTCTCCAGCTAAAGTATTTCTACAGTAATTCTTGGCCATCACTCCATCCTAGCCATACAATAGAACATTGCTTCATAGCGGATCATAGCTCATTAGCACAGGTGATCGTACAATTGACAGTGGATCCTGCCCCTGCCCACTAGAGTAGATGCTGGTTCCAATTGATCCTACCCCTATAGTAGCTCTTGACTTCACAATTGATCCTCACCCTAGACTAAACCCTCACCCCACAGTTGATCCAGAGCTGACCCCTCCCCTACAGTAGCTACTGTCCTTAGAGTTTATACTACTGTACAGTGCGTCTTTCTCCCATTGCTACAGTAGTTCCTGGCTCTATTGTTGATTCTACCCCCACAGTAACTTTTTGTTCAATAAGTAATCGTACCCCTTAAACAACCTCACAGTGAATCCCACTCTTACAGAAGGTCCTTACAACTGATCTTTTGTCTGGCGAGTTTTAGTTAGCAAGCTAGCATTAATTAGCAGCCCTACTGTGATGAAATATAATCCATACATCTTATAAATCACACCATATCTAACAGATCTACAGAACTGAAAATGAACTTTGATTGCAGGGGTAACGGGGTATTACTCCACCTCTGTGGAACACGGAAGTGACAAGAACATCAAGAGGAACCAGTGGTTTTGCGTTCCCTGCAAGTCTAAAGAGCTGTGGACCACTATAAAGGGTCGTTTTCTGGGTAACTGGTTTATACATTCGCTCTCATTTGGGCTGAAAACACACACACACACACACACACACACACACACACACACACCAGCATCCTTCGATCCCAGTTGTCTCAGAGTTTCTTCAGAAAGTTGATCATGTGTCTCTTGGTGCTGTTTTCTCCTCTGGACAAGGTGTTCAGCGTCCACCTCGAGCTCTCAGCTCACACACCACACACACCCTGATTCCTGCAGGTCCCCCGTCTCCTGCATGTCCTGCTCAAAACCCCCGTTCTGAATGGGGTCTGATGAAAAGCAGACAGGAGGTGGAGGAATATGTGTGTGTGTGTGTGTGTGTGTGTGTGTGTGTGTGTGTGTGTGTGTGTTCGTGTTTTCAAGGCGGTCTTTCACTTAAAAAAAGAAGGGAGGAGGAAAAGAAGGGAGGAAAAAAAATTAGGATGAAATCATGTCATGTCCGTTATACTGTGTTTGTAAGTCAGAAACATTTGGTCTTGGTTCAGTTTGTAATAAAGCAAGCAGAAAAAAGAAAGAAAGAAAGAAAGAAAGAAAGAAAGAAAGAAAGAAAGAAAGAAAGAAAGAAAGAAAGAAAAATGCATGTAATTTTAAGCAGATGGATATAGGTGGGTTCACCTACAGTCAGAAAAATAAAGTGAGAAGAGGAGGGAGAGAGAGAGAGAAAGAGGGGAAGAAGAAGAACAAAAAAGAGAGAGGGGGGGGAGAAGGATAGAGAGAAAGAAGGAGGGAGGGAGAAAGAAGACAGAGAGAGAGAGAAGGAGGGAAGGAGAGAGAAGAGAGAGAGAGAGAGAAGGAGGGAGGGAGGAAGGAGAGAGAGAGAGTGAGAGAGAGAGAGGGAGAGAAGGAGGGAGGGAGGAAGGAGAGAGAGAGAGAGAGAGAGAGAGAGAGAGAGAGAAGGAGGGAGGGGGCGGGGGTGCATGGACCTCACTGCCTATGGGACCTGCAGGCACCCCGATAGGGTTCTTGTTTATTTTAGAACAAAAGGAACAGGGGGGATTATACAGGAATAAAAGGCCCGGTGTGGGGTGCGGGACTGTGACGGGCCTCCCCGACACTTTGTCCGCCGCTACTTCGGGAAAACGGTGATTGAAAAGCGGCGTGGCTTTGAACTCGAGTCCGGGGATTTGACTGCGCTCCGGGCCTCCAGGCAGGTATGCGCTTTGAACAACGCCGCTCCTCCTGCGCTTCTTACACCAAACCGAACATTCATCAGCATGGGGGTTATTTCATTTATTTAATATGTTTGACCTGTTATTTTAATCCTTCAGAACATGGCGCTTTATTTCAGTTTGAACCTTTAGCACACAACTAATAAACACCACCAGCCGTGACTGAGCCTAGCCTAGCTGCATCAGCTGTATTTGTCCTCCTCACTCCCCCTCTCCCGGTTCTCCGCTTCACCCAGCACGCTCCCGGGGCGCCTCCTGACAAACCGGGGCTTTTCTGTGGGGATGGAGATCCGGGCAGCGCTGAGGCACTCAGGCCGCCGGTGTGTGGAGGGGGGACGGGGCTGTAGCTCGCTGTAGCCCGCTGTAGCTGCATTGTATTAGCGTCTGCACAATAAGCACAGTGGCGCTAGCTAGCATGCTAATGAGCTAATGCTAACTACACTGCTGGGGTACGATGGAGGGATGGAGGGAACAATAATGTCCGAAATAACGAATAACATTGAAATCGGGGGTGTTTGAGAAACCGGAGGAGGGAAATAAAGGGGTAATAGTGAGAGTGGGGCAGTTTGTGAGAGAGCTGTCAGGGGGAACAGTGTGACAGGACATTTTTACATGTTTTATATAGAAAAGGGGGAATAGTGTTAAAATCAGGGGCAGATTCTGATCTGATGTCTTTAAGGGCTAATCTGGGTATCGATTGGAAAGCTGGTGTCGGAATAACGGGAAAAGGGTGAAATGTTACAAAGGGTCGTTTAGGGGGTTGGGGGTGGTACTTTGCTTGGGGCAGTTTAGTTGGTTTTAGTTACACCAGTAACAGTGAAATACCCTGAGATACCTGCTGAAAGACTGTGCGAAACTAGTAAATGTCCCAGGAACACTGATCTATCAGGGGTTTGAGGTTGTAATTACCTATTAAGGTTTTTGAGTCTTGAGGTATATGTGTGGTTGGGTGTTGGGTTGTTTGTGTGCCGAGGTATTAGGGGGTCTGGATCTTGAGGTGTTGGGGGTATTGAAAAATCAAATCAACTGGCATGAGATATTTGGGTTTTGGGGTATTCAGGTGTTTGGGTATTGAGATATAGGGGTATTAGGGTATTGGGGTGTTTGGGTGTTGAGGTATTGGTGTGTTGGGGTGTTGGTGTATTAATGTATTGGGGTGTTGGTGTATTGAGGTGTTGGTGTGTTGGTGTATTGGGTTGTTTGGGTATTGAGGTGTTGGTGTGTTGGTGTATTGGGTTGTTTGGGTATTGAGGTGTTAGGGTGTTGGTGTATTGGTGTAACAGTTAGCCATTTTTTGATAGATCTGTTACTGAATAAAGAAATTTCCTGCATTGATGATCAGCTCAATATGGACTCGCACAGAAAATCCAAACATACTCACATTTGCGATGTTCTGTTTTAAACGAGGTTTGAGATGATCCATGTGGATGTGAGTCTGAGATGGTTTTGCTGTAGGTGAGCATGTGCAGTAGATCTGTGTGAGGGCTCAGGGTTGTGATGTGAAATAGTAATGTGCGTTAGTGCTCTTTGCGTTCCTTGTCCATGCATGTGCTTGTCCTCACCCTACACTGTCCTCCTCCTGATTCTGGATTTGAGATGATCATTGTCCCCATACACACTCTGGCTTTCTTCAGAGTGAGGATTCATTTCCTGTGCCACCGAAACTTCATCAGCAGCCGTCTTTCAGCCCACCAAAGAATTCTAACGTGATGTTTATGAGGAAAGCGGGGGAACATGTAGAGTGAAAGCTGTACAACATCGTTCAGGTGTCAATTTTAATCATTCATTCGCCTAAATCTTGTGACGTCCAGAACCTGAGTGCTGGCGATCTGTAACAAGATGAAGCGGTTTATTGAATACATTCAATAGAATACACGATATAATCATTGAATCCTGCTCCATCATGCCAATAAAAAAAAAATCTAAAACGTGCGCTTGGAAGAACGTTCTAGTAATAACACATGTTTAGAACTGGCATTAAATCAGCACGGCGTGTTAGAAACCCAACCCTGACGACTGGACCGCTGTTCCAATTTCACCCCAATGCTACAACTGCGGGAGAATGGGAAGGCCTGTGGTCGCTGGAGCGAGGAGATGATTGGTTCTCGGTGGAAGAGCTTGTGGTGGATATCACCATTCTGCTGCAGAAACTCTGTAGCTGTGAGGCAGAGGCCATAAAGTAATCTGCATTGTATAGGAGACAATGGACACGTGTCACGGGGCAGGTTCATGACTAATGACCCCATTAAAGTGCCAAAGCCGCTCATTAGGGCCTGTGCTAATTAATTACCTCTCTCTCTCTCTCTCTCTCTCTCTCTCTCTCTCTCTCTCTCTCTCTCTCTCTCTCTCATAGCCACATTAGCATTAATTCCCTAACCCTGTTTATTTTACTCTCTTTTATACTGCGGCACTTCACAAGAACAAAATGAACTCTGCTGGAATCCCAGTCTCCTCAGCAGCACCACAGAACTGAGTTATGCATTAAAAAAACATGAATATAAGAATTTGTATCCAGCAGAAGTTTCAAGTCGGAATTGTTCATATCTAAATGTTCATAATTATATAAAATGAATAACCTACACAAGGTTAATAATTTTATCCTTCAGTGATTGTAGCTGGAAACTGGGGAGGTTTAGATCTGAAGTCTGCACTGAAACGTTCAATATCTTCACCTAAAGACCAGTTCAGTTTTCTGGAATTCCTGTTGCAGCTACATTTTTGCTCATTCCTTCAAGGAGTATTTTAATAAAATGTGATAATCTTCTGAAAACAGTCAGTGCAGGTGAAATGTTCCCTAATAGAACACATCTAACTCGACACATGCTCGCTTTATTCCTTTCATATCAGTTACAGCGTTTTATTTACTAAAACTGATCATTTGTTAGCATTAAATTCTGCTAAAGTGACACCTGATGTAATTCTCGTATTTGTAGAGAGTTTTTAACTATGATTATTGTCTCAAAGTAGCTTTACAGAAGTAAAAGTGGTAATAAAGGAATGTTTGTTGTTCTAATTCTCCTTCTCTTGCTTTTTTTCAGAATTCTTGATTATCAAATCAAAACATGGCGACAAAATGGACATAAGGACTTTTCCTAACGCTAAGTTTGGAGCACGCGGTAGTGAAAGCAGGCCAAGGATTACGAGCCGAACTCCACTGGACTGCATACCGAAAAAGTTTTAAACAGGAAAAAAAAGTCAAATCTTTGTGCAAAGAAGCCGAGCGAGGAGCAGTGATTTATTCTTTTCTTTTTCTCGTGTTCCCTGAAGGAAAGGAGATGAACAGTGTTAAGCAGAAGAGAAGTGTAAAGTGTTAATCCTGATGCACAAACATTAAGATCATCAGTGGAACCTCACACCATCCTGATGAGGAGTTTCGCTGATCGTTGTGTTTTGCTACACGAACAACATCTTTAATTATACTGACATAAACAAAACTCACCCAACCATTGACTTCTTCACCAGAATGAAGAAAAACTAAAACTGCACTTTTGGTTTCACTTTTATTATTTTTCCAGCACTTAGTCCATTTCTTGGCTAAGAAATCTTTGCTACTCATGTGATGACGATTATTTTTGCACAAGGACGCATCTAGTGCCAAGCTGGAATGACTACAGCGTGGAAATTATGACCCCAGTTTATCTGAATGGATGTGACTGCTGCTAAGTTTGTCACCATCACATCCTTTGACTTTCACATCAGGAGGTATTTTTTGCCCCCTTTTCCTTTTCAGACCGATTCAACTGATCTGTTGCTGCTGCAGTTGTGATTATTTCATGTTTCAGCTCCAACCTGCTGTGCAACATTTAACTTTTTTTTAAAAAACACATTTCCAGCATTCCTTTATGTTTTAGCTTTTTCTCCCTTCAAAATAGTCTTATTCTTCAGCAATTGCTTACCAAAACACTAAAAAATGCAGAACTTTTCCAACAGTTCTGCTACTCTGCCTCCAGGATTTCCTAGCAGAGGTGGAAACTTGGTTGGTTCCCCATATCCACCCCACATATCAGATCCTCAGATATCTCCAAGGACTATTGAAGATTATGCTGCCATGCAGCAATCGCAATCAATCCTCCAAAGTCATGGGCAGCACCCACACCTACGTGGGCAGCAGCACCCTGGACAAGCATCCCATATCCATGGCTACGGATCCAGGCGAGTGGCCGGAGAGATACCACAGCCTGCTGGAAGTGGTAGCAGCTCTTACCGAAAGGAAAGCATGGATTATTATTTTTCAGTGAGTGCTCGAGACAGGAACAGGAGAGGAGGAGCAGGTTTCGGAACAGGGTTTGGGTACTCGAATATGGAATACCAATACAGACATGTTTCTGGGACTGGGCCATCCTCTGGCATGATGTCCCCTTACCCTATGGACTATAGCGCAACTGCTGCTACCGGGAGTGGCAATGGAAATAGTACTAGCAGTGGTAGTGGTTCATTTTCTCCCACCCAACAGTTTAGTATCGCCCAGAATGCACCAATACAGACGGTTTCAGGTGCTGAACTGCACCAGCGTCAACATAGCCAAAAATACCCCTCACACCCAGGGTTACATCAAGGTCACCGGGCCTATCCTCTGTCTGGACACAGAATACCGTCTCACTTTGGGCACTACCCTCCTCTTAATGTGCCCACAGCGTCAGTTGGAATGTACAACTCTCCACCACAAAGGTATGAAATGAGCAGTGGAAACATGGACTCCAAAATCAACTCACCCACTCACTCCAATCCAAACGCCACTCCAGGTTCTGCAGCTTCAGCCAGCTCTGGGCAACAAGAGAATCCAGGGCAGAACTACCCCTCTTCCAACCACCCCCCTTATTCCCCCCAGTCACAGCTCGTTTCCAAACATGCCTCTCGTCGCACTCCTCAGCATAATCTTGGAGCAGCCTACGACACACCGTTGAAAATGCAGCATGCAGCTTCTGGCCTTGCACACCCGAAAAACCATCAGTCCTCTGTGTCCTTAAGTCCTGCTGCACCACAGCATGCCTCCCAGGACATTTCTAAATCTCCCATGCAGTCCCAAAACCAGCAGAGTCAAATTAATCAAAATTTCAGCCCAATATCAAATTCATCTCCTGTTCCATCTGCTGTCCATTCTCCAAGCTGCAGCTCCTCCTCCTCTCCACTAATGGGTGTTTCAGAAGGCTTGGGCAGTTCCGCATCATTGCACTCCTCACTTTTAAACCCCCGTGGTAGTCACAGTCATATTCGGACCCAACATACCATGCCACAGCTGAGCCCAACTCCAAGTTCTAACAGCAGTATTAGTAGTTGTGGTAGTGTTGTGATCTCTGCTGTTAATCAGAATCGAATGGGGGTGGGTCTACGTGGTGGACAGCGAGAAGAAACCTCATCGTCCCTGTACCAACAGGACAAGCTTTCACAAGACCCTGGACTGAATAGTCTAAATGCCCTCACATCTCAAGTGGCTAATTTACCCAACACAGTACAACATACAATACTAACAGACACTGTACTCTCTCAGAAGAAAAGAAGAGATAGTACACATCAGCCTCTCCTGCAGCAGATAGCTAGCAATCAGCAGAAACATAGAAATGCTAGTGTGGCTGGTCGAAGCACAGTAAATGAAGAAAGTGGAGATGTTTTGGCATCTGAGTCAGAGGAGGCAAGTAAGAATAACAGTGACCATTCCGAACATGAAAAAGCCAGACAACCTGATGGAGCTGAATCCAAACCCACTAGCTACTATTCAGCAACTGCAAATCAGGCACAGACAGGACAAAGCCTTTCTGGTCGCCATTTACAAATGGATGACCGGGCCATAGAGGGTTCTGCCAAGAAATCGTTAAGTCAGGCTGCAAAACCTTTTTCACAGATTAAGGCACCAGAAACCCAAACATCGTCCTCCTTGTCTCCACCCTGTGTTCCTCCAGAACCAAGCCCAAATGCATCATCTTGTGCACCTGCTCCCTCAGGCTCATCATCTGCTGCATCATCTCCTACTCACTCTGTACGATCGAATAGTGTAACTGAACCTGACTTTAGTCACAGTGATGAAAAACCTGAACCGAAGGAGAAGAAGTCTGCAAATATGAAAGACGAGAAAACCACAGTTAAACACGAAGAGGCTTCACATCAAGAACTGGACAATGGAAAAACTACTCAGACTTTGGCCAGTGTAAAGGTGGAACAATCAGGCCCATCTGAACAGAGTGAGAATGAAAAGGATGACAAGAAAACCAGCTCGCAGCATTTTCTCAGTAGGACCATAAACACCCCAGAACAGTCCAATGCTGGAGTTGGAGTTATTGTTTCTGTGCGTTCTGAACAAAGTCCTGAGACTCTTAAGCAAACAGAGGTTCCATCTCACCATGGCACTTCATCGGACATGGGCAAGCTTAATTATCCTGAGGAGAAACATTCCATAAACATGTTTAAGGATTCTGGGAGTCACAATGGAGATGGCGAAATTGGTATAGAAACATTCACAGCACACTATGACGTTACCCCAAAAACTGAGTTTGGGCAAAATGTGGCCTCAAATAACTGTCAAGCCGGTACTTACAAATACTGCAGTCCTGAGATGCCGTACAGTGCTTGCATGGGTGCAAAGATCAAGGTACGTGCTGGACCAGGGAGTGGAATGAGTGTAAACCGATATCAAGACTACCCTCAGTCACAGTCTAATTTCAGTTATACGTCTAGAAAGGATGTTGCTGTTTTAGGAATGATGGGAAAAAGTGGTGTAGGTTCAAGAGGCCATGATGGGAATTCACAGTTGCAGCAACCATATCCCAGTCTTTTACAAGAAGTCCTCCAAGGGTACCATTTAGATCGGCGCTATTGCCGTCCTGAACAAACATCTGGTAGCCATCATCAACCTCAAAATATGTCCCAGCATCATTACCACACTAGACCTCCCTATCGTATGACAGAAAACATGAGGCTACATGGGATGAACCAATCAGCAATGGGTGGTATTCAGCAACTGGTTACAGGAAAGCATCACTCTCAAAATCATGGACCAGACCATGAGATCGCCCTTGGTGTTCTCCATTCTTCTTGGGATTCTGAAGCACAAAGGCCTAAGGGGGATCAAGGTATCTCATCAGAGAAGGGCACAATAACAGTGTCTCCCAGCCATTCCACCAGTATACAGCCATCTTTGGATCCTTCCACAGTAACTCCTCCTAAGCACATTAATTTGGCAGACTATTCCTTGCCCCACAGAAAAACCCCAAGTCTGGCTACTCCACCATCTGCTGTTCAGCAGTTGCTTTTACAAGATTCTGACCAAGAATTGTCTCGTAATGCAGATTCTATAAATCAGACACAATCTCAGATGTCGCTATCTTCAGAAAGGCGCTCAGTGATCTGTGACGTGTCTCCCTCACAACGGACCATTTTAGAGAAAGAAAGAAGTCATTGTTCGACGTCTGGATCCTCAGTTATTCAGCACCCACTCTCGTCCTCTGTATTAAATGAGCAAGGTAAGGAGGATGTGCCTGATAAAGAGCATGATTTAGAAAAAGCACCTAAGATAATTGCAAAAGAACTTGGAAAACAACTTGGAGATGGGCACAGTTCCGTTTTAACTAAGGAAGAACCTAGCAAGTCCTTACATGCACCAATGGAAGGGAATTCTGATTTGCATAGACAAAGTGGTGGAAAAGGGATTATTGATTCCTCCAGCAATGCCTTATATCACTCAAAAATTCCCTCCAATCCCCTTTCATCACCCCCCAGATGCAAGCCTTATTCCCAGACTGTTGATGGATCCTCTGCAAGCTTTCCTGCTTATGTTTTTAGTGATGCTGCCGATGGACCCAAAAGGAATACTCCTCATCCCTCTCCCAGTTCATTCCATTCATTAGCATCTCCAAGTCACGGTCCACTTTCAGTTAACAAATTACAAGCATATTCTCACCATGCTCCTCTTCAGCACACCCATGGAATTAGTGAACGATTTGACTGGCCAGCCAGCAGTAATAGACATAAAGATATTTCCATCCATCACAACTCTACTCAAAACCCTGACCAGAAGATATCAAGACAACACTCATACCCTGGTTCTCACTACGATATGAAAATATGGGAGTCTTATGCTGAAAGAGAAGCAACTGGAAACCCACAGCTACACTCTTTGGTTCCTCACAAGTCTATTATCTCTGTACCAACCAGTGGTCCCAAGCCCCTGGAGCCCGATGTCTCCCGAGGGATTACAGAAGATTCAGCAAAGTCGTTCCTTCCACCTGCAGCTGCTATTTCAGGTGGTTCAGGCAGTAGCATTACGCCAAGTGTTCCTCAAGGACATCGGCAGAGCAAAACAGGGGGCTCAGCAGAAACCAATCCATTAATGATGAGGAGGAGAGTTCGCTCTTTCATTTCTCCAATTCCTGCCAAGAGGCAGCATCAGGATTTTTCAGGAAACAGGCCTGTGTCATCTCATCACTCTCCGCTAGCTGAATCTAGACCCCTAAATGACAGTGATTCAAGCAGTGTAGACTCTCGTCCTAAACTAGCTTCTCCCACCACACCATTTCAAACTCCAAGTGCTAACTCACCCCCACTGGCAAAAACAAAGTTTTTACCTCCAAGAAAAGGACGGGGATTAAAACTGGAAGCAATTGTTCAAAAAATCACTCCAAATAAAAAAGCTAGTTTCAGTAATAGCCATTTAGATGCTGATTATTCCGATCTCTCACGTTACAGTTCTGATATACCTGACCCAGAAATTGGAGCACCCTTTCAAAATGCACCTCACAGAGAAGGTTCTTGTCTACCTTACCTTGATGAAGCTCAAACATTAGATGACCTTTTGCCCTACAGAGCAGAAGATGCATATTCATGTGATTCTCAAGTTCTCAAACAGGTTGTGACTGGGTCTTCTGGTACAAGCTTGAGAAGTTTGCCAACCGACTTTGACTTCGGTTTAGGCACCGCTGGATCTTCAGGGCCTGGAACAGATGATCACGATAAGGATGAGTTTACACTTTTGGGGCCCCTTCCCCCAGCACCTCCTTTGCCTCGGCCTGTGCAAGGTTCCCCTCCTCCATCCTCATCTGCTTTGTCTGATATACAACAATTCACTAACACCTACCAGCAGCTGGAGACGAGACGAGGAGAGCAATCTGCTGCTAACCTACTGAGGCAGAAGCTTCAGGAGACTGGCATGGGTTTTGATGATTATCCTGGAGGAGATTTCTATGGAACAACCCCACCCCATGGCCAAAGTCCAGGACACCACTTGCTCTCCAGACCTTCACAGTGTGAGTTAGCCTCACCAAGAATGACCAACTCAGACTCCAAACATCAAGAAAACTTTGTTCCCAAAGGTTATTTTCCTTCAGGCAAAAAGAAGGGACGACCAGTTGGAAGTGTAAATAAACAAAAACGTGCTCAAGTGCAATGTTCCACTTCCAATATAACGTCAGCTCCTCATACTCCTCCAGCTGGTTCTCTTGCTGTTACACCTCAGCCTGCATCGAATTCCAGCATGGCAGGAGAAGCAATCACTTCAACTTTACCTGAACAAAAACCTTGTCCCTCTCTCGAGATTGATATTCAGAGCCAACCAGTAAAGGTGGAGCTAGAGGGAGAGGACATCCAGCCTGAGATGGATATAAAACCGATAAAACACAGGCAGAGAAAGGGAAAAGAGGGGAATGAAGGACCTGTCTCAAAAAGCAAACAGTGGAGGAAAAGTAGAGGAATGACCTCTAAAGAAGAGCTGGATCCTCAGACTGTTGCAGGGGGAAATGCAGGCACATTACAAGACAATAGGAAAAATGGTTTCTCACCATACGTACATGTTGAGAGAAAGATAACCGAGATTGGAGCTGTTTGTACAGTCGTTAATTCCGAAGATGAGAAATTGAAAGGCAAGAATGGAGCTTCTGTGGTTGATTGTGCCTCAAATGTTTCTTTGGTATCTCAGATGGTCAGAAAAGAGAGGGAAATTGAGAAGATGCAAGAAAAAGGGATTGATCAGCCGAATGATCCGGTCTTGCAGACTGGAAAGTCTATTCCTACATCTGGATACGTCCTCCAAGGTCCTGTGATGTCAGAGACTGGACATGCTGGGCGTTTGTTATGTTGCCTTTGCCAGAAATGGGCAAATTACAAGAATCTTGGAGATCTCTATGGTCCCTTCTACCCAGCTGATTATGCTGCCAAATTTCCCAAGAACCAACCACAAATGCGACAGAACTTGTCGAACACTGGGGCAACCAATG
>MU581521.1:884443-914443 GCA_024362625.1 Silurus asotus | reverse complement strand
AGAAGGACATCCGCTGAAAAACCACTGGTGTAAATGTGGATGATGTTCGAGGAGGGTGGGAAGGTCCAGAACGTTCTCACGGTTTATTTGTCAGAATGAATGTGGCATGCAGGTGGCACCAAAAGTAAATTGAGGTCAGAAGAATGCAGAGGTGAGCATGAATTCATCCACATCCATACTTTATTTTATTTTTTATTTATTTGCAGGAAGAAATGACCATTTTGTCTTTGTCTTTTTAAAGGCTTCCAGATTTACAAGGTTCTACCTCAGCTGGATCAACCAACATGTTCGACACTAAACCGCTACGATTCCGATTCTTGAGGAGATGGTTTGATTATTTTTACAATACAACAATTAAATATCATGTCCACTTGTGTATTTGGATATTTCAACATCATGCCCAGTGCTTCAGGTAGCGAGTGTGGACTGATGGATGGAGGAGAAGATACACTGGGTGAAGACGAATGATAAAAGTTTATTTATTCTTATTGACATGAAAACACGGACAAGTGTAATGTCTCAGGTTTTCCGGCAGAGGGCAGCACTTCTACACAGCCAGATGATTTTACTGTACAAGTAACACAATGAGATCATGTTTAATGGCAGATTAATAAAAGTAACCAATGACTGTAGAAATCAGAAATGGAAAGTTTGGACCTGAAAGTTGGGGATGTGAAGGCTTCTGGTCCTGTCCATGCTTTCTGTTTATTTCAGCAGCAGGAAGTGGAAGATCAACCCCTTTACTAAAACATACTGTTAAAGGATTAAACATGTGGACCTGTTTTTAGTGTGAACTTCAGTTTCTACCTGCCTCAGGGGTGGGGTGGTTAGACTTGTGTAGGACTGTCACTGTCAGCATGAAAGAAGTAATCATTAATGTGCCACCTTCACCCCTGAGATTTATAATATTTTAACCCTTGATGATCTTCAACTGAAACTTAAACATCACCTCATTTTCCTACACTAGAATTAAAAGCATATTTGCATCCAGATTAGCAAAAAACATCACTCTATTACACTTCAACAATCAGCAGGGTCTGAACCCTGAGACACACACACACACACACACACACACACACCCTCTTTTGAGGGACCATTTTGAAAATTCTGTGAACATAAATCATCTCCTACAGGCTACAAACCCTGAACCTCAGCTCCAAAAGGTCATCACAACTCTAACCTACAATGGGAACCATGAAGAAGAAGAAAAAAGCAGTTGTTTGAATCTGAGAGCTCAAGAGTGTGAGGTGAGAACTTTACCACTGGGCCACTTGAGTTACAGGGTTTGCTCTTAATTCTGTGGTCCTGTTCATGCAGTGACAGGAAAATGTGTAACGATAAACTCCCTACAAAAGTGTGTGTGTGTGTGTGTGTGTGTGTGAGAGAGAGAGAGAGGAGAGTGAAGAAACAGAATGTTTGAACCAGAGAGCTCAGGGATGTGAGGTACAACACTGCACAGGATCACGCTGTTCTCTAAATGCTCTGGTTCTGACAGTGGAAGATAAAAATGCCCTTATAAAGGATTTCTCTAGTAGTTCAGTGGAGTAAACATCTTCCTGTCTTTTGGTGTGAACCTCAATTCCTACCTGCCTCAGGTGAGCCTCACTGGGTCACTACACACTTACAGGGTCTGGTGATTTTGTGGTTCTGTCCATGCCTTCTGTCCTCAGCAGCAGGAAAGGGTCTAAAGATAAACCTGTAAAAAAGAAGGTGATCTATCAGCTGTGGGACTCCGATGCTTAAGGCAGTGTTTCTCCTCTAGTGTTGGTCAGGGTTCATGTCCTGGTTCAGCTGTGCCTCTTTTCATCAACAGGTACAAAACAGAAAAGAAATCTCCTTCCTAGACTAAAGAGAAAAGCCCTGGAGGCTCAGTGGGGTCTGACAGAACTTTGCTTAGTGAATTGATAACAGCAGGTATAGAACTAAAGATAAACCCCCTAAAATAATTCAAAAGTGGGCCAAAGGATATGAGCAGTACCTCAAACAGGTTCCCTGATAAGAGAAAATAAATATACCTGTGAGGCCACCAACCAATTACAACTTCTACATTTGCATTTATAAAAAAAAACCTTTCAGAAATGTCTGGAACATCTGCATCCTTTCTAACATATAAGCACAACTACAGTACCTGATCCACTTCAGGTTAAACACTTAATGTTCCATGTCTCCTTTTTATCAGGTTCCTGAGCTGTACAGCACTGTAGTGTTTCATTACAATCAAAGTCATTTTAATAAACGAGAAGAATCCATCCATCCATCCATCCATCCATCCATCCATCCATCCGTCCGTCCATCCATCTGTCCATCCAATAGAACAAGTGTATGAAATTGTGAGTGGGGCAGATCCCACATCCACACTAAAGATCTTTCACAGTGTAACATGTACATTACATTTCAGTCGAAGTTTTAAGTCTGGATGAACATCTGGTCAACATCTAACCAAATCCATGGATCCTCAGATAGAATAGTAATAGAATAGATTAATTTTTTCACATTTCACAGTAAAATTTGTTCTTTGCATATCCCAGCTTGCTTAGAGGCTGGGGTCAAAACGCGGGTTTGATAATGATACAGCGCCCCCTAGAGCACAGAGGGTTAAGGGCCTTGTTTAAGGGCCCAAGAGAGGCAGCTTGGCCCCCGACCTTCTGATCAGTAACCCAGTGCCTTAACCACTGAGCTCCCACCTCCACCTCATAGGAGGTAAGATCTTCAGCAGCATCACAACTACAGCAAGATAAATCCTGCATCAATGGAAAGTGAAGTAAAAAAAAGTTCTGTTTCTACAGGAAACCGTGTAGGATGATTAGGAAAATGTGGGTTATAGCAGCATGTCAGTAGCAGATGTGTGATGTGGATAAAAATAAACAAATATGAAGCATCACATGTTGAACAAGTGCATGAAGGATGAACAAAACACCTTTTTAAATTCTGGTTAATACATTCTTTTTTCTTTTCCAAAAAAAGCTATTTCAAATAAACTAATATTTTACTATTATTAAAAATAATTATAATTAAATAATCAATAAACTTTGTGCATGAGTGAAGAACTGTTTTTATTTTGGCTAATACATGTTTTAAAGAGCAATTGTGAAAATAGTATTTTATTATTATTAAGAAAATAACATTTCAAAACAATTTTATTTTTTTACAATAAAAAAAAAAAAAAGAATGCAGCAATAAAAGTTGTTCATGTGAAGATCAAAGCACAGCGTTTAAACTGGGGCCTTCAAACTAATATTTCCATTGCTTTCAAACTTCTTACAGGCTTTTAAATAAACCTTCATCACACATCATCATGGAAATTTCCTTCTATTCAGAATTCCGTACAAAAACCAGACAGAGCAGATCTCCAGAGCTTTCAACACAACCACGCTTCTGTTCACTCATTTTGAAACTTGATTTTCCTCTGAATTTTTTTCTTCACCACTCATCGTTGTTGTTGCTGTTTATTGTTGTCGTAAAAGTTTAAACACAGCGCCGCATTGGTCAGAACGACAAAAGTTTATGGTAAACTGACTTTTAATTTGTTTTGATTCGCCGCAAAACAAAGAAATTGTAGTTGTGTTTCTGTTGGGAAATGATTTCTAGTGACGGTTAAATATATATATATATTTATATACAGCTGGAGGGTCCAGACCACTGTGTAAGAGAATGTGTGTGAGATTCTTCAGCCTCCAAACAACTGCCAATGTCAAGCGTAGTCAGTGTAACCTGCCTCTAACAGAGTGAAGTGATTACCAGCAGAGGGCGCTGTAGTACAACACTGCTGTGCTGAAGTCACACTTGTGGTCGTTAGAGGGTGGAGATCGTGTGGTGTGAGGGAGGAGATGGTGTAGTGTGAGGGAGGAGATGTTGTGTGAGTAAGGAGATGTTGTGTGAGTAAGGAGATGATGTAGTGTGAGGGAGGAGATGGTGTAGTGTGAGGGAGGAGATGATGTAGTGTGAGGGAGGAGATGATGTAGTGTGAGGGAGGAGATGGTGTAATGTGAGGGAGTGCAGGGCATGCATCAGAGTGGAGGTAAATACTAAACTGAATGAAAGAATGAATTCACATCTTCATAAATCCTTTGTGTTGCAGATGATTCCACAGAAGCCCTGAAGGACACAAAGATGTGTACATTTAATTCAATTAAAAGAAGGAGATGGCGTAGTGTGAGGGAGGAGATGGCGTAGTGTGAGGGAGGAGATGGCGTAGTGTGAGGGAGGAGATGGCGTAGTGTGAGGGAGGAGATGGCGTAGTGTGAGGGAGGAGATGGCGTAGTGTGAGGGAGGAGATGGCGTAGTGTGAGGGAGGAGATGGCGTAGTGTGAGGGAGGAGATGATGTAGTGTGAGGAAGGAGATGATGTAGTGTGAGGGAGGAGATGGTGTAGTGTGAGGGAGGAGATGGTGTAGTGTGAGGGAGGAGATGGTGTAGAGATGGTGTAGTGTGAGGGAGGAGATGGTGTAGTGTGAGGGAGGAGATGATGTAGTGTGAGGGATGACATGGTGTAGCGTGAGGGAGGAGATGGTGTAGCGTGAGGGAGGAGATGGTGTGGCGTGAGGGAGGAGATGGTGTGGCGTGAGGGAGGAGATGGCGTGGTGTGAGGGAGGAGATGGTGTGGCGTGAGGGAGGAGATGGTGTAGCGTGAGGGAGGAGATGGTGTAGCGTGAGGGAGGAGATGATGTAGTGTTAGGGAGGAGATGGTGTGGCGTGAGGGAGGAGATGGTGTGGCGTGAGGGAGGAGATGGTGTAGTGTGAGGGAGGAGATGGTGTAGTGTGAGTGAGGAGATGGTGTAGTGTGAGGGAGGAGATGATGTAGTGTTAGGGAGGAGATGGTGTGGCGTGAGGGAGGAGATGGTGTAGCGTGAGGGAGGAGATGGTGTAGTGTGAGGGAGGAGATGGTGTGGCGTGAGGGAGGAGATGGTGTAGTGTGAGGGAGGAGATGGTGTGGCGTGAGGGAGGAGATGGTGTAGTGTGAGGGAGGAGATGGTGTAGTGTGAGGGAGGAGATGATGTAGTGTTAGGGAGGAGATGGTGTGGCGTGAGGGAGGAGATGGTGTAGCGTGAGGGAGGAGATGGTGTAGTGTGAGGGAGGAGATGGTGTGGCGTGAGGGAGGAGATGGTGTAGTGTGAGGGAGGAGATGATGTAGTGTGAGGGATGACATGGTGTAGGAGGAGATGGTGTAGTGTGAGGGAGGAGATGATGTAGTGTGAGGGAGGAGATGGTGTAGTGTGAGGGAGCGCAGGGCATGCATCAGAGTGGAGGTAAATACTAAACTGAATGAAAGAATGAATTCACATCTTCATTAATCCTTTGTGTTGCAGATGATTCCACAGAAGCCCTGAAGGACACAAAGATGTGTACATTTAATTCAATTAAAAGAAGAAGAATAAAAAAGCTCTAATGAAAATATCAGTGGAGGTAAATATAAATAAAAAGAGTTAAAGGATGTTTTGTATGGTTTTATTTAAACTCACTCTTTGAACTGTAGATTTTATTTTGGAGCTATTTTTAGATCATGCTTTTCTACAAAGTTTCAGTATCGTCACATGATGAAAATCATGGCAACCAATCAGCACAGTTCCTGCATGTGCATCTTCACCCGTGTGTGTCAGATAGAATTCAGCATGAGGTAAGTTTAGATCTTCTCTTACTGCGCACTCAAAACCACTGGCTTCAACTCTGTTATTGACTTTATTACTATTATTATTATTATTATTATTATTATTATTATTATTTATTATATGTTGTTTCTCCATCTAGTAAACAAGCTGATATTGTGAAGGACTTTCTTGGCTCCAGTCAAGGTAAAAGACTGAACTCTGTAAACTGTAATAAAAAAAAAAACCCTTAAAAATACCCCAGGTATTACAAAAAAATGAAGTTAGAGATAAAAAGTGAGTGAGATGTTAGAAAATGTACAGCAGGATATGTAACGTATGGAGATCTGGCAGGGAGAAGTTTAGATGAACCCACATGGTGTTAGCATTCCATGGGTACAATGTTCATGAGCTCAGTACACCTACGCTTCTGCATCTTATATCATATACACTACACACACACACACACACACACACACAGACACACACACACATGGTATATATATATATATATGTGTGTGTGTGTGTGTGTGTGTGTGTGTGTGTGTGTGTGTAGTGTAGTGTAGTATTATTATATTAATTATATGATATATTATATTATATTATGTAGTACTAATTTTATATTTGTGTGAAAGTATATAATTTAATTTAATCTAGATTTATCCTCCCACTGCTCATGAGATCATGGGGGATTTTTTCTGTTTCAGATTTCCCCTCTTGCCCCTGTATTACAGGAACACTCTCATTCAAATTTGACACTCCAAATTCTCCATTAAATTATATCAAATTAAATCATCCATCATGTGCTCAGTTTGCTCCTCTGAAGTTCTGGTTATTATTTTTTGTACCACCTGCTGTTTTATGTTCTTTATTATAATCCTGCCCTCGATCACGCAAATGCTATGGTTTAATATTATTTCCATTCATAATCATTAAAGATTTATTGACTGTATAAATGTAAATGTAAATGCTTTAGAGACTTGCCAGAGTATATCCTAAAATTCTGCTATCTGATTATTCAGTTACATCACTGGATTATATCCGAAAGATGGTCCTGAGGCACCAGCATTCCCACCTTCCACTGAAAAACTGGGAAGGAAACATCTTCAGGGTGGGAACATTGAAAGACACGCTGTATAAAGATGAACTTGATATATTAGAAGAGTGGGAGCAGTACTACCTTCCAGAGCACACGTCTATGCAGGTGATTGGTGTTCTCGAGAGGTTCTCCTATAAGTCTCTCAACGGTGAACTGGTGCTGATGGTGTGTGAGGATGGAAAGGTGTTTGCTTATTTAGATGAAGAGATGCATCTAGTTGCCAAAAGCCTGAAAGAACTGTTTGAAAGTGGTCTCCAATATCCAGGCATCATACAGTACTACCGTGGGCAAAGCTTTGAGGATATGGTGAGCAAAAATTCATCCTATATGTAGAACTTCTTGTTGATTAACTGCAGATGACCTACATATATTTATACATCCATTCAATCCATGCTTAAATTTGCTACAATAACTTTATGTAGACAGATGCTGATTGGAACAATGTGAAGCAATCACCAAAAATGATTGCACAGAAGAAGAAGAATCAGGACATTCTGGAGTCCATGGAGAACTGCTATCTGAAGAACTTGAGCATTATCATGGAGAAATGTCACGTTGAGGTGAGTGTTTCTCTTGGTTTCTCTCACTGATGTAGTAATGCACCTGTGGCTGAAGAATTGGATGTAGTTTGAAATTCAGTGTTTGTGAGGCTTTGCTTTTTCTCTAAATCTCTCGGATATTTGTAATATAACATTAGTACGTAGTAGCTGCTGACTCATATATTTAATGTACCTTCCTCCACAGCAACCATGCAGAAGATCAGGTAATGAAGTGCGGAGGAGGCAACATGGAGGCAACAGTGTAAGAAACCTGGTGAAAAAGCCCTCCAGATGTAGCTCAGACTTCAGCAAGTGGAGAGATGACCTCAGCTCACAAACTACAAAATATAAGCGTGTCAAGCTCTATAAGTGCTGATCAACTTTTCCCCATGAGAAGATTTTCTCAGAAGAGTTACTGTATCATACTGTATCTTTTTCTTTTCGACAATAAAAACTAAATGCTTAAACTGAGGAAAGTCCAATTTTAAGAGTCAAAAAGTCACTGCAACAAATGTCTGGATGTGGTTTTGAAATGTAACATTTGATATTTTTTCTATGTTCTAGTGTAAATAAAATATGGTTTTATGAGATCTGCAAATCGTTGTATTCATTTTTTATTTACATTTTATGGTCCGTCCATTCTGCTCATTCAATTTTCATTTTAGAAAGAGAAGTGGAAAAATAGAGAAATAATAAAAAAATTTAAAAAGAAAGAATTTGATCTATTTATTAAAACAGGGCTTGATTTTTATATGTTTGAATTGTAGAACCACAGAAGCAACATGTCACAGCAGCTTTAGGACACTCACACCCGGAAAGCAGTTTTAGATCAGAAGTGGGAGGGGCTTATACAGTCTATAGAGGTAATATGCATAATTATCTTTTATTATCGTGGGTTTGAGCTTTTATATAGATTTATATTGTATAAAATGTACAATTTTTAACAAACATTTGAAATAAGGTCTCTTTTGAATTCACCCATAAGATGCACGATGAGCAATATTGGAAAAGATTAAACATGTTGATGGATAACAAAGTTGTTTCTTGGTATTTATATTTGGCTTCATCATCTTTAGCACAAATGGGACTTGAACTCAGGGCACTCAAGCAAGAGGCAGATGTTCTGATGAAGAGACCAACTCCAGATTGAGGAATAAGTCAGTGTTTGTCATTTCGTCCACAATACACAAATGAGGGAAACAATCACTTCCAAAAATTAGCAGTCATAAGCCATAAGTCACAAGAAACTTGAAAGAAGGCAGGAGACTCGGAGAAAACTGCACACTGGTTATGAAACTGGGAAAAACACGGGAACAGGGCAGGAGACTGGAAACACAAACTCTGAACCAAGAACACACGAAATCACATAAACAACATAACAGACATCAAAGCATTAAAACATAAGAGCGAACATAACAGATTCTTATCACTGAATGTGGTTTAATGCATGTTCTTTATAATTGTTATCTATAGGAGCAGATGCTTAAAGTGCAGGTTAAAGTGCAGACTGGGTGTGAATATGCTTTGTGGTGTCATCAGATGGAATCAGAAAATTGGGTTTTGTCTGCAGCATTTAGCTCCTATATAAGTGAGAACATTAAAAACACTCACGTCTGGTCTGAAACTGCTGTGATGTTCTGCAATTAAACATTTAAAATCAAAGCTGTTTTCTGTTTTCTTTTCTGTTCATCCATGAAGAAGAGGAAAACTTTCAAACTTTCAAATTCTCTTTCTAAAATGAAAGTTGTAATACCAGACGTTACACAGTTACACAGTTACACAGTGTCCCAACTTTTTGGATTTTGGTTGTTAAATGTGACTTATGCGGGGAACAGAATAACATGTACATGAAACCGTTAATAAAATTCTGCCTGTATAAAAATGATTCTCTCTGTATTTTGAACCTAAAATCAAATAATTGTTGTTTTTTTTCTTATACAAAAGGAATAAGGGCCCATGGATTGGACTTTGATTCAGCCTTTCTTTCAAAATAATGACAGGAAAAAGTCTTTTTCTTGACACACAAACAGAATTTAGAAGAAAAACATGTTAAAACATGTTTCAGTTTAATTTCACAAGTTCAGAAATCAAATATTCAAGAATTTGAATGTTAAAAAAGTTCAAATCTGCTTTTAAAGAACTGCTTTTAAAGAACGTGATCATTTCCTATAGGGATTTGCTTTTTGCACATTTTAAAATGAACATAATTCTCTCCTGTGGAAACAAAAACCCACCCACCAACCCACACACACACACACACACACACACACACAGTGTAAAGCATGAATGAGTCAAATTCCACCGTTCCCTCAGTCTCAGCCCAGCGAGATGAGCGGTAAGCTAAAGCTAATTTATTTATTTATACTTTCTGAACTTGAGTGATTGGTTTTAAGTGTGACTGTTATGTTTTGCGTTAGTTTGCAGATGCTTGAATGTAATTCTGTGAGAAGGAACACCATAGGCTTCGACTCATTCATGTATATAGAGCGTGTAGAAACTCCAAACTCTCAAGCATGCAACTCTGATTGATGGACATGAAATAGAGTAAATTCATGAACATGATAAACACCAGACTTGCACTATTCTATTCAACAATCTATTAATCATTGATAAAATAATTATCAAACCAAATATCAATAATTTATAAAGAATTATTAACATGTTAATTAAGTTTTTCCAAATGTATTTATATGATTATATAAATAATAATCTTATACTGTGTCTAGGAATATTTCTGAAATGTCTGGAATGTTAAAAATAAAAAACTGTTATTTATTAAATATGATTAATATTTTCTTTATTGAATTTTTTGTCTAGCTTCTTACAATATTACACTTTTTAACCCTTTATACAACCAGGTACACTTTTAAAACAATTGTATTGTATGTAACACTGCGGCTGCCTGCTCCGAGCCTCTCTGTCCTCTGAGCCGTGGAAGCAGTTTGAGTCTATAACATACATTATAATTTCTCCCCTGTGATTTGTGCATAATTTTAAAACAACTTCATGAAACATGTGCTGTAGAGAAATATGTTCAATTACCAAGAAACTATCAATTCATTTGTATTTGTATAGAACTTTAACAATGACGTTGTCTTTAACAGATCAAAACATAATATACTGTGCTCATAAAGAATGAATAAAAAAGTTCTTTATAAATTTACGCTTGTTCCTGACAGAAAAACTTCATACACAGAATCATTACATTCTTTATAATGAGGCAGAAAAGTTCCTGCAAATGTTTCACAGGATGTTAAATAAATATAAATAAAAAAAACCTCAAAAACAAATAACGTCTGATAAATCAGAAAAAATCTAAATAAGGAAAGTTTATATAAGCTTGTGTAATTATATGCAGTTGTTTGTTGTTGTTGCAGGAAAAAATACAGATATAGACAATAATATCAAACACCCAACACACACAAACACACTGAGGCTTGTGGTGACAACACAATGATCATGTTTTATTAACTAAACTTTAATTTTTTTTTTATGTTTTGCTGAGTATAAATGTTGCTGGAGAGAGTGTGTGTGTGCTTACAGCACTTTTTACTACTTTTACTTATTTTTCTCAACTAATACTCGAGATCTCAAGGTAGTAAAGTTCATGGTAATATTCAGAAAAATTCAAGAAATGTACAATTACATATAGAATAAGAACTGATTTCAATAAATTATTGTGATTGTTTACTTTGTTTGTGTATTTTATTAAACTCCCATAGTTTAATAAAATACACAAACAAAGTGAACAATCACAATAATTTACAAATTGCAAGAGTCTTTTGTGTGTGTGTGTGTGTGTGTGTGTGTGTGTGACTGGGTGAGTGTGTCTGAACCCCGAACACCGTCAGGAAGACTATTCCAGAGTTTAGGAGCTAAATGTGAAAATGCTCTACCACCTTTAGTGGACTTTGTTATTCTACGAACTACTAGAAGCCCAGAGTTTTGAGATCTCAGGGAGCGTGGCGGATTGTAGCGTGTTAAAAGACTGGATAGATAAATGGGAGCCAAACCATTTAGTGCTTTATATGTGAGAAGTAATAGTTTGTAGTCTATTCGAAACTTAACAGGAAGCCAGTGTAGGGACGATAAGATCGGGGTTATGTGATCATATTTTCTTGCCCTTGTAAGAACTCTGGCTGCTGCATTCTGGACTAACTGAAGCTTGTTTATTAATGACGCAGGACATCCACCTAGTAACGCATTACAGTAGTCTAATCTGGAGGTCATGAACGCATGAACGAGCTTCTCTGCATCCGATATGGACAACATATTTCTTAGCTTAGAAATATTTCTAAGGTGAAAGAAGGCTGTTTTTGTAACTTGATTAATATGATTTTTGAAAGACAAGTCGCTGTCTAAAATAACTCCTAGGTCTTTTATCGTTGAACTAGTGTTTACAGAACATCCGTCTAAATGCAGGTTAAGATGCTGGAGCGTCTGTATACTAGTTTTAGGGCCGATGAGCAAAATCTCAGTCTTATCGGAATTTAAAAGTAGAAAGTTATGGGTCATCCAATCTCTTATTTCCTTAACACACTCAGTTATCCGGGTTAATTGGGCTGTATCGCCTGGTTTAGATGAAATATATAGCTGAGTATCATCAGCATAACAATGGAAGCTAATTCCATGCCTTCTAATAATATTTCCTAACGGGAGCATGTATATTGTGAAGAGCAGGGGTCCTAGAACTGAACCTTGCGGCACACCATAATTTACTTGCATTAGCCTGGATAGCTCTCCATTTAAATCTACGAAATGGTAACGATCGGACAGGTAGGATTTAAACCAGCTTAATGCCTGTCCCTGAATGCCGACGTAATTTTGTAAGCGATCTAGGAGGAGATCATGATCTATAGTGTCAAATGCAGCACTAAGATCTAGTAAAACCAACAGCGAGATGAAGCCTTGGTCTGAAGCTAAAAACAGGTCATTAGTTATTTTAACTAGGGCAGTTTCTGTGCTATGATGGGGTCTAAAACCTGACTGAAATTCTTCAAATATATTGTTCTCTTGCAAGTAGGAACATAACTGGGCAGTGACAATCTTTTCTAAAATCTTAGACATAAATGGGAGATTTGAAATTGGTCTGTAATTTGATAACGTGTTTGGATCCAGATTAGGTTTTTTAATGAGGGGCTTAATAACTGCTAACTTGAGGGATTTAGGGACGAGTCCTAACGGTAGTGAGGAGTTAATAATATTCAGAAGTGGTTCACCAGTCGTATATAACACTTCCTTCAGTAGTTTAGTAGGAATTGGATCTAGTGAATCTACCCACTGACCAGTGTGTTTTTTTATAGGGCACAATCACAGCTGATTAAAGATAACTTTCCTCTAAACGCACAGATCCTCTTCTATAAAACCACGGAGATAGGATCTGAAGTTCTAGGCTGCAGTGACCTTTATCAGAATTTAGTAAAACAGGTATGTGGAAAATGTATCCTGCTTTCAGGCATGTTTTTTTATGCTGAGGAACTGAGACTGTGACATTTCTAACAAATCTTCCTGAGCATGGTTTACAGTGACCACACCCACTTCCATGTACAGAAACCCATTCACGTCAGTGAACACATAACACCACTCAACTATACAATCTACACAATAGCACTACACAAATCACCTACAAAATGTTGTCGCGGGTTCACGAGTGGAGGGCAGAGCCGGATGAAACAAGCATAGGAACGAACCTACTGATGGGATGAAGCGGTGTGCTCTGTTTCAGCCCGGCGACGACAATAAATAGGAGGAAGACACCAGCCTCAGGGAGAGAGAAACATCAAACTGAGCTGACAGCGTGCAGGGTAACAACTTCAGTGGTTCCGGGCTGGAAAAAAGACAAAGCAGGCACTCGTTCACGAAGCAGACCCTTCTTCCAATTTCACTTTTGCCCCGCTGCTTTCCTTCTCTCGGATCATGCCAGAGATCATCATGATCATCATCATACCCACACACTCGGGTTCTTTCCTCAGCATCCACCCACACCCAGTCACTGTCCAGGTACCTTCCGCTCTGCTCTGCTTTCTCCTTTTTATTTGGCTCCGCCCTCCACTCACAAAATGCCGGCTGCTGCCACATACCCCCAACACCTGACTCAAGCCAGGGAACCTTCTGGCCTGAGCTAAACACTGTGTCTGAGCGGAAGAAGGTGGAAAACATCCTGGATTTAGCGGCTGCAGCTCTCCTCCTTGGCCTGTGCCTCAACAGACCCCTGGCATCATACCTCTCTTCCAGTGTGGTGAATCAAGGTCTTAGTGGATGCCTGCCTGGAGGATAACGTCCTCTCATTCCGGGCAGTTTGTCTGATACACCCTCCGATTGTGAACCGCTGCCACATGCCCCCAACGCCCAACTCAGGCCAGGGAACCATCCGGCCTATGCTGATCCTCCCCCAGGCATGAGAGGTAGAAGGTAGAAGTTAATGGGAAGTGATAACAGAGATGGAGGAACAAGGGTGGGGTGTCTCTGTGTATACTACACAACTTAACTACACAACTGAATGAAGTATGAAGTATGAAATGAAGATGTTATATTAGTGGGAATGAAAACAATGTTTACAGAGGGAAAAATAACAGCATAATAACAGAACATGATAAAAGTGAAATGTTTTTATGCCTTGATTGGTGATTTTAATGAGGCTCAGGCTTATGATGTTTATGTTTTTGCTCTGAAGATGATCCACAGCATCCTGTTCTTAGGGAACATTCATCCTGCAAAGTACAAGCCTGAGGAGATCTTTGAAAGGAAAGAAACACACGACCAAAACAAAGAGAAGTATCCAGAACCATTTAAATATTACCAAACCCATGTGCCTCTACAGACTCCTTTCTCCTACTTTCTAAAAGTGTTCAGTAAAACATATGATATATATTTTTACAAATGATTATTATAAACAGGATTCTGAAGATCTGAAACAATTCTGGAACAATATGGTGTCATATTTCTGGAAATTACATTAGAAATCTTTTTTTTAAGGTTCTGATGCGCTACGGCCCTAACAATGAAGATGCATTAAAACGTAAACTTTCTGATATATTGATGGCGTTCAAGAAAAAATCACCTCTGAATCCCGCCGTCCTGTGCATCTGTGAGAGCGGCAGGTTCAGACACTACGGAGTGTCTCTGTCCTGTGGAAGTGACGTCGCCAAAAAGATCATGACTGCTGTCTCCTGTCTGCATGTTTGGCATCCCAAAGTGGCCTCTGTTGTAATGTCAGTGTTTATAGATGACACTAGAGATCCAGCACGTTTACAACTCCCCAGTGGTGTTACCTGTAGAGCGTACGCTTTGAATAATCTGTATGAGGTGAAACCACCGTGTTTGACCTGCAATCAGCTTTTTTCTCTTCTTGAACACACAAAAAGTACAAATCTGCCTGGTAACTGTGCAGAGACTGAGGCCATAAGTAACTACTTTAATGCTATAGATAGTGTGTTTAATGGAAATGACATGCCGATACGTTTCAGCAGCCGACTGAAGAATAAAAAAAATATAAAAGAAAAAAAAATAATCGAATATTTTGACGACATCATGAAAAAACTGATGGAAAGTAGATCTGTTAAAAACAGGGATCAATACAGCATCAATCAATTCTTTTATAGATAAATACACTAAAGAATTTACAGTGTTTAAAAAATATATTGGAATTTTTTATTTTTTGGTAAAAATAATAAACGTATTTTTAAATGTATGTCTTAATAAATCAATGTGTGGGTGCTATTTATCATTACACACATTCCTAAAAAATACCTTTTAATGAAATGATTGCTTCAGTTCAGGCTGTGGGACTCGTAGGATGGTTTCTCTTTGCTTTCTTTATGCTTGTGCTTTGGGGAGGGTTTGATTTTTTTAAGTTTCATATGGATGTTCAAATGATTTGAATTTAGACTGCAAATGTGTGATCTGTAAAATAAACAAATTTCATGCTGGTTGCATTTCTTATATTAGTAATGCTAAGCTAAACTTAGCATAGTGTCACATGATAACAGATGGTAACAAGATTTTGTCATCTTATGTGCTTTGGTTTTACAATAAATAATTAAGAATAAAAGAATTGAACAGAAAAAAAGTCTGTATTTCTCCTTTTCTGGATTCGGTCAACAATCTGTTGGTTTTTGTGTAGATGAAACGCACATCATGAACAGAACACGATCTTGCTGGCTTTTCCCACTTGAGATTTTTTTTTTAATAAAATGAACAGAAGTGTAATAAAAGTTTTTTGTTTGTTTTGAGGAACCAGTATGAGTTTGTTGTATGTGTAAATATAACCTGAGCACATGTCTTAAGCACATAAGAATGATGTTCTGCAAAATCCTGTGGAATTTTTGCTTGTTTGCCACCAATTTTGTGAAATGCTAGTAAAATAAATGTAATCAAAATAAGGGGGCAAAAATAAATGATTGTAAACGGCACTAGATTTTATTAACGCTATCAATTCAGCGCATTTCTGTTTCACCATTTTTATAAAAAATGTAAATACATAAATAAATAAATAAATAAAAAAGAGGCGCAATTAAAACCTTCGGCTAAAAATACGTTTATCCACGACGTCCTTTCTTAGATATAAAATAAATAAATAAACTCCAGATAAAAATATTTGTAATCAGTAAACTTTTGTTTTATTTCTGCTATATCTCGCTATCTTTGTCTCTCTATTTTCTCTTTCTGATTGTCTCTGTGTCTCTTTTAGTAAATGTCTCTGTCTCACTGTATATGTCTCTCTCTTGCTGTCTCTCTATTTGTTTCTCACTCTTTCTAAAGCCGTGTCTGTGTCTCTTTGTCTTTGTCTCTGTCTTTCCTGCTTATTTACACGTCTAACAAAGTTTTGAGTTTTGAAGTAATGACATTAGTGATCTATGATGAAAAACTTTCTCTCTAGTTTCATATTGAAGATTATAAGAAGTTTTTAAAAACAGAACAATAAAAGGTCATTAAAATTGCTTGCTGGTAAATCATGGTATATCAGTGGTGCAGGTGTTGGAGATGTTGTTCACAGTCACCCACTCCATTGCTCACCACATACTAATTTCCACACAACTTACCCAGTGTGGGGACAAGCCAAATTTGAACCAGCAGCCTCTGAGCTCAGAGGCAAGGCTTTTACCACAAAGCCATCAAGTCCCACAACTCACCTTCTTTTTTGGGGGGGGGTTTATCCTTCGTTTCATGCTTCAAAGCAAAAAATTCAGACCAGAAAGAAGGATTCAAACCCTGAACCCCACCAACAGCAAAGAACCAGTCTTAACCCACTGGACCATCTGGAAGGACAGATTGTGATGATTGTTTAGAGCAGGTCTATCTTTTCTTTCAAACCATCAACACAAGAAAATAATGCTAAAGACCGACTTAGGAAGCAAAAACATATCGTGACTAGGAGGATTCGAACCCTGATTCACACCATTAGTGAGGCAACAGTATTAAACCACTGATCCATCAGGAAGGACAAACTAGGAAGCTTGTTTAGAGCAGATCTATCTTTCTTTTCAACCCATTAAAACCAAAAATATATCAGTAAAGAAAGATGAAGGAAGTGAATCCTGATCGTGACTGGCAGGCAGAAAGCAGGATTCGAACCCTGAACCCCATAAAAAGCACGACCTGATTTAACCCACTGGACCATCAGAGAAGACAGGAGAGGAAGTTTGTTTAGAGCAGATCTATCGACCTTTAAACCATCAACACAACAATATAAAGCTAAAGAAAGATTTAGGAAGCAGGAACTTAACCAACATCACAACTAGCAGGATTCAAACCCTGATCCTTACCATCAGCGAGTCACCAGCCTTAATCTGATGAACCATGGAGGAGATCAGACTGGGAAGCATCTTTAGATGAGGCACAAACCTTAAACCACTGAGCGACCACTGTATGATTTTTGGAGGGTTCATACTTTGTTTAATGGCACCGCAGTAAGAAAGAAGGCATGTAGGACTGGCTTTGAAACCTTATCACCAGCGTGGACTATATTAAGGATCATGTTCAGGCACAAGCCTTAACCCACTGAGCTACCACAGAAGTGCTTTATCTTTTATTAAAGAGCAGGAAATCAAGAAATTAATCCAACAAGGAATTGAAATGTTTTCAGAGTGGACAAAGTCCAGAAGTTTTATCTATCTATCTATCTATCTATCTATCTATCTATCTATCTATCTATCTATCTATCTATCTATCTAATATGATGTGAGGTCCAGGTAACAGCTAAAACAGGTAGGAGTAATAACTACTTTTTACTGAAGTACATGTCTGAGCCAAAACTTCTTCACTTTCACTTGAGTAAAAAAATATAATCAGTACTTCAACTTTTACCCGAGTATTTTATACCATGAGGATCTGCACTTCTACTTAAGTAAAGGATGTGTGTACTTTTATCTCCTCTGATTAAAATGAAATCATTATCTAAAACATGCTACTGTGCTTCTGCTACTCTTTGCAGATTTATTTTGTGCTGAAGCAGAACATCCTGTTCTTGTTATTGAACACTGACATCTAGAAGCTGCTGCAGTTTCCAATGCCGCATGTCACATTTCTAACCACAAAACTGCTTTAAGGTGTTGTTGCAGCTCTGATAAACAACACGCAAAACCGCCACGACAGCAGTTTATACACTGAAGACAGACTTCATACACTTTGTGTTTGAGTAGAAAAAACGATTAAAGACAAGTCAAGAAGCTTTTATCATTTCAACACGAAATATCAGACGCAGTTCACAGTGACATCAGACACCTAGACAGTAACTGAACTGATCTTTCACCAGAATGCTACGTTAAAATGTCATAAAAAGAGTATCATTGTGTGCTCAATGCATCATTTTCCCTTTCTATAATTATTAATAGTTTAATCCTTCAACGCTCAGATGTTTTACATTTTCTGAAACAGATTTGCCTGTAGATGATGATGATGTTCCTCCTGGCCTGCAGTGACACTCAGTGGCAGCTCCACTCTTCTCACTGAGGGTCATGCAGGATACACTGATATACTCGAAACCATGTCAGTGTAAACTGCAGCCAGGTTTCCATCACTAATGCTGGTGTACTGGTGCAGGACAATAAGTAGGAGGCTGGATTTATTTTTGTTACCCAGCGAGTGCAGACCGAGTAGCAACTAATGAACAGATTTTCACAGACATTCAGAGGAAACCTACAGAGACTCCTGACAGGTGCTGGTGTCATCATAAAGACTCTAAACCATCCATGTACTGACAGAGGGAACAATATCATCAAAATGACAGCATTATATCATTACAACAACATTTTACTCTGAGATTTCAAACATTTACTTGTCATTTTTATTTGCAAAAAAATTGGAAGTGCAATTAACAATTAAGATAATTAACTAATTACTAAAAACTAATTGTGATTGTTAATAATGAATCCTGTTCAGTTTTTTATTTATATAAATGTGAATAGACAGAACACAGAACACATGCACTGGATTTCACAGCGGCAGGCTGAGTCCCAGGACCTCCAACTTAGAGGTGAGTGTGGAGGAAATGATGGTGTTAAACACTGAACTGTAGTCCACAAACAACATCTTTGTATAATTCCCTTTTCTGTAGTCCAGGTGGCTGATTGTAGTGTGGAGGAGATGAGCAATGGCGTCCTCAGTAGAACGGTTCTAATGGTACGTGAACAGTAGAGGGTCCAGTGTGTCTGGTAGTGATGCAGTGATGAAGTCTCTGACCAGTCTCTTAAAGCACTTCATCACTACTGAGGTCACAGCTACAGGGCAGTAGTCGTTGAGGCAGGTGGGCTGGGGTTTCTTCAGGACAGGAACAATGGTGGACTGTTTAAGACATGAGGTGACAACAGACTGTTCCAGTGAGAGGTTGAATATCTCAGTGAACACTGGTGCTAGCTGGTCAGTGCAGGCTTTCAGAACCCGGCTATGATGCCATCTGGTCCTGCTGCCTACCTGGTTTTCACTCTCTTGAATGCCCTCCTCACTTCATGCTCCGAGATGGTGAACGTGTTCACCTCTCCAGCTCTCTCACGTGTATGCTGTTTGTGCAGTTAGCGTGGTTAGCTGCAGCCTCGAAGCAAGCGTAAAAGATGTTTAGCTCATCTGCCAGAGAAGTGAGGTTTCCCTGTCACAGGCTCCTAGAGCCACCATGTTGGAACTGTGACTGTAGTTTTCTCCTGTAGCGCCGCTTTGCTTCCTTCACCGCTCTGTGCACACTGTAACACGCAGCCTTGTACTCCTCCATGTCCCCGGTGGTGGTTGGGCGGTGGTACCCACGGCTTCTGGTTGGGAAACGTTCTGATGGTGGTTTTCTGTTCCGTATCATGAAGACACCATGAAGAGTCAAAAATCTGGTTATTGACCAAAAAAATTGATTTTATTGACCTTGATCATAAAAAATAAACCACAAACAAGTGCAAACAAGTCACTTTATTATTAACCAGGAAACAATAAAACTACATAATAAATAAATAAATAATGCATATTAGACATGACCAAATCAATGACCAGTAACAGGATCCATGGATTTACTTTATTTATATCCGTTTAATATTTCCAGTCTAACATCTAATCTAAAATCCAACTTTAATCTGGAATCCAAAGAAAATTTCACTGGCACTCAGGAAGAAATGTCGACTCAGGAGTCATTTGTGCAAAGGTTTAATAATATGATGGACACTAAAGCAGAATATGCAGAGACTGTAATCGAGTAGAACATGGTGTATTGGGTGCATGTTAGGGTGAAGTGGGGCAGGAGGAAGGAAGCGGCTTTTCTGCACTGAGTTCATGAACATTTAGTGCTCATGATCGCTGCCTGTAATGTCGTGTATGTTCAATATTTCATAACAATAAATCATTTCAAATCTCTAGTAATTCGATATCAATTAGTATAAATGAGAGTAAAATCTTCTCCCAGAGACGCTGCAGAGCTGCTGAGCATCACATTAGAATGGAAATATTAGTAGTGATGAGTATTAGTGAGAGATTTACACACTGTGCCGTGTCCTCGTGTCCTTTATAGTCACTGTGAAGTCTATGTTTATAAACACACTGTGGAAATGAATGACCTCTACTACACTGAGTGGACTGGAAGAGGAACGTCCGGTTTGTGACGTTGTTCTCTTTTGCTCCAGATGCTTTTTTTGAAACCCTTAGAGCGCCCCCTAGAGCTCAAACAGGTTACATGTACAGTTTGGGTTCAGTATTGAAATGCTGGATAATTTCACAATGGAAATAATGATAATAATAGGACCCAGAGCTTCACAGAAACAGTGATGATACCCAGATGATTAAATGTCACCAGCAGCAGCAGTGAGATGAATGATTACTGGTAAAACAGTAGCCTTAGAGGGAGCTGTATTCTTCATCAAACAGCTGAGAAGGAAAGAAAGTAAGAGGAGGGATGGAAGGAGAGATAGAATGTGTAATGGAAGGAATAGGAGAGAGAGGAGGGGTGGAGGACAGAGGTGAATGAAGGAGAGGGACAGACGGTGAGGGAGAGAGAGACGGGCGAGTGGGATTGTGTGGAGATGGAGGGGCAGGAGGAAATGAGGGAGGAGGAGACGGAGGGCAGAAGTATGGAGAGAGTGGGGAAAGAGGGGGAGGTGGAGGAGGGCATGGAGGGGGAATGGAAGGAGGAGGGGGTGGAGACGGAGGGTAGTAGAATTGTGACATGGGGTAGAAGTCAGACTTTGGTTTGGTTCCAGCCATCAGCACGGACTTGGTGTAATTATTCAGAGTGGAAACTCCAGAACTCATACAGCAGGTGAAGCCCACCCAGGCCACGCTGATACACACACACACACACACACACACACACACACACACACACAGAGAAAGGAAAAAGAAAATGAGACAAAAAGGAAGTGTCTATATGCTTAAATGAAACCCTATAAAGCCTTTCTGGATTTGTTTGTCAGACATAGATATAGCTATAAGTGATGATTTGAAGTGACCAGGGTGAAGTGGTGACAGTGATGGTGATGATGGTAGTGGTGAACATGAGAGGGATGATGGAGGTGGTGATGGTGATTATGATGATGATGATGATGATGATGATGATGAGCGTGAAACTCACTAAAAGGCCCAGGAGTATCCATAACGATGTGGTTTAAAATCCTCCGGCCCACTGGATGCTGTTACCTGGAACACCTGCATGAACATAATGTGGCCTACCATTCCCACCAGACCTGACACACACACACACACACACACACACACACACACACACACACACACACACACACACACACACATACCTAATTAGTTACTGCTTTTCAGTCATATAGAAGATATTAACATAGAATATTAAAAGAGAATTAAACCAGAATATTAACAGCAGTGTTCAGTGTGTGTGTGTGTGTGTGTGTGTGTGTGTGTGTGTGTGTGTGTGTGTGTGTGTGTGTGTGTGTGCACGTACCTGCCAATACGGTGAACACAGCAGCATAAGCGTTTAGTAAATCTCCCCAATGATGAAGCAGTGGCTTCCACTCAGAGAAACACACCTGAACCATCAGCAACACACAACTGATACACAACAAACTGATATACATCAACTCCATTAACACACACAGCCAGAAAATCCCTACAGAGAAACCGAGAGAGAGAGAACGTTACCAATCCTGGGCAATGGACCTGAATTTGTGTGTGTGTGTGTGTGTGTGTGTGTGTGTGTGTGTGTGTGTGTGTGTGTGTGTGTGTGTGTGTGTGAGAGAGACCTTTCTCTGAAGGAGGCGTGAGATCCATAAAACTGCGACATTTCTCTTCTAAAACAAATAAAACAGATACAAGTCAGACACACACACACACACACACACACACACACACACACAAACCTCTACCTTTAATCTACCTTAAAGGTTTTGAATTTTCATTTCAGCTGTTACACAGTATAATCCTCTTTACACACAGTATGGTATTAAGGAGTAAAAGGTATTAAATGCATTTTTAAACCAATGAAATCGAACCCAACACTGGCGCTTTCTTACTTCATGCCCTCTGGCCCCATCTGATCCCCCATGACCCCATCTGACCCATTAAGACCTCTTTTGACCTCCCATGCCATCTTGCTCTCTTTGATGCCCCCATCCCCACTTCTGACCTCTTATGCCCTTTGACACCTTCTGACCCCAATGTCCTCTGGCTCTCTCTGATCTCCATGCCCTCTGGCCCCATATGACTCCCCATGACCCCTGCTGACCCCTCTATGCCATTTGGCTCCTTCTGACCCTCCATACCCTCTGGCTCTTTCTGAGCTTTATTCCCTTTAGCCATATCTGATCCCCAACCCCTTCTAACCCCATTCATCCTTGTGTATGTTTTCTTCACAGCAGCTCCAGATCCCAGCATGGAAGGTGGGAAAGATGAAGCGGTCATCCCCCGTTTCCCAGGTGAACTGGGTGGAGCCATTGGTGAACAGGTCAGACGGTGTGCAGGTGCGATGACGCAGAGGAGAACACAGAGGCTTTGGCACTTTCTGGACACCAGAACACCAATTAGATGCAAGCAGAGAGATGAAAGACAGGATGAGGGAGAACAGCGTCTGCAGGAACGACAGACGAGGAGAGCGTAGAAGAGAACAACATGCCATCTAGTGAAACACACACACACACACACACACACACACACACACACACACACACACACACACACACACACACACAGAGATTTCAGAAAAGTTCCAGCTTTACCTCTGACAAAGTACTGACCCGGGAGACTCCTTCCACAAATGTTACGTGAATACCATTCTCCTTACAGAAAACTTCACTGTATTGACTATTATACAGGCGTTAAACACGTCCAAGTGGAACCCACACTGTGGAGTCCCTGTGAACAAGCTGTTACTATGGAAACCATAACATATCAAAGCTTTATATATACCTGCGATTTGTCACTGCATCTTTGTTGAATTGTTGTGGAATGAGAGAAATAAAACTCTTTGTGTAATTGATTTTATTCCAATAATTTCCCTGTCAAAAGATGATTAAGACAAAACACAGCCAACAAAGAAACAAAGCCCCTGATAGTAAACGATTTTACACCCAATGTGCTGCTAATATTATTTATTCCTGTAAATATTAACAGTATAATTCACTTACCTTCTCTGTCTATCTGATCAAATATATTCAGTTCTGTCAAAATACAACTCTGCTCCTGTGTCATCTGGATAACACACACACACACACACACACACACACACACACACACACACACACACACACACACACACACACACATTTATTCATCAGAACGGATTAAATCATGGCTGTACCATCTGCTTTAGATAATTCTCTATCATATTGAACTGCGTTGCTATTATGATGTCATCAGCTCATTACGATCAGGTGACCTCTTTAATGTGGTGTAATATTTAAGAAATCCTGAACATTTTATTCTGAATACCAGAATATTGAACTCTGTGTGATTCAGTGGGATTTAATTCAGTACAGTGATATTCTGTGTTTCAACAATTATGAGTGATCAGGGTTAGGGGATGGGTTTAGGGTAACAGATTAAGGTTAGGGGATGGGTTTAGAGTTAGGGTAAAGGATTAGGGGATGGGGTTAGGGTTAGGGTAATGGATTAGGTTTAGGGGATGGGTTTAGGGTTAGGGTAAAGGATTAGGGTTAGGGGATGGGGTTAGGGTAAAGGATTAGGTTTAGGGGATGGGGTTAGGGTTAGGGTAAAGGATTAGGGTTAGGGGATTAGGGTTAGGGGATGGGGTTAGGGTAAAGGATTAGGGTTAGGGGATGGGGTTAGGGTCAGGGTAAAGGATTAGGGTTAGGGGATGGGGTTGGGGTAAAAGATTAGGGTTAGGGGATGGGGTTAGGGTTGGGATAAAAGATTAGGGTTAGGGGATGGGGTTAGGGTTAGGGTAGCAGATTAGGGTTAGGGAAAAGGGTTAGGGTTGGGGTAAAAGATTAGGGTTAGGGGATGGGGTTAGGGTTGGGGTAAAAGATTAGGGTTAGGGGATGGGGTTAGGGTTAGGGTAGCAGATTAGGGTTAGGGGAAAGGGTTAGGGTTGGGGTAAAAGATTAGGGTTAGGGGATGGGGTTAGGGTTAGGGTTAGGGTAACAGATTAGGGTTAGGGGATGGGGGTTAGGGTTAAAGATTAGGGTTAGGGGATTAGGGTTAGGGCATGGGTGTCAGGGGATGGGGGTTGGGGTAAAAGTTTAGGGTTAGGGGATTGGGGTTTGGGGATGGGGGTTAGGGTAAAAGATTAGGGTTAGGGGATGGGGTTAGGGTTAGGGTAACAGATTAGGGTTAGGGGATGGGGTTTAGGGTAAAAGATTAGAATTAGGGGATTAGGGTTAGGGCATGGGTGTCAGGGGATGGGGGTTGGGGTAAAAGTTTAGGGTTAGGGGATTGGGGTTTGGGGATGGGGGTTAGGGTAAAAGATTAGGGTTAGGGTAAAAGATTAGGGTTAGGGGATGGGGGTTAGGGTAAAAGATTAGGGTTAGGGGATTAGGGTTAGGGTAAAAGATTAGGGTTAGGGTAAAAGGTTAGGGTAAAAGATTAGGGTTAGGGTAAAAGATTAGGGTTAGGGGATTAGGGTTAGGGTAAAAGATTAGGGTTAGGGTAAAAGATTAGGGTTAGGGGATGGGGGTTAGGGTAAAAGATTAGGGTTAGGGGATTAGGGTTAGGGTAAAAGATTAGAGTTGGGGGTTTGGGTTAGGGTAAAAGATTAGGGTTAGGGGATTAGGGTTAGGGTAAGAGATTAGAGTTAGGGGATTAGGGTTAGGGTAAGAGATTAGGGTTAGGGGATTAGGGTTAAAGTTATACATTAAAAAAAAAAGATATATAAACACATCTGTAAAACACCATGAACGCTTTTCATAGAAACTGTAGATTTGAAGTGAAGAAAGGAGAAATAAATAATAATTGTTTATTGTCAATAGTTGATTTGTTTTGGAGAATTGTCTGTGGGAAAGGTGGTTACTGTCCTAAAAGATCTGTACTGAATCTGCTCTGGGTCACATGATCCTGCTCCATCACAAAAACATCACCACATTACATTACAGAAATCAAGAAATGTTTCTAATTATTGAATTTGACAGATTTTTTATAAAAGAATTAAACTAATATTACTTCATCAAATATGAAAAATTAGCCACTAAGTGAACCTCAAACTTTTTCACCGTGTGAGGGTTCTTTCTTTCTTTCCCTCTCTCTCTCTCTCTCTCTCTCTTCCACAGTGAGAGGAGTTTATAACAAAAAGTTATATTTTGGTCTCATCTGACCACATGACCTTCTCCCATGCCTCCTCTGGATCATCCAGATGATCTTGGGCAAACTTCAGATGGGCGTTGACATGTGCTGGCTTGAGCAGGGGGACCTTGCAAATGCTGCAGGATTTAATCCATGACATTGTAATGTGTTACGAATGTAACCATGGAGACGGTGGTCCCAGCTCTCTTCAGGTCATTGACCAGGTCCTCCCGTGTAGTTCTAGGCTGATCCCTCATCTTTCTTAGGATCACTGATTCTCCACGAGGTGAGATCTTGCATGGAGTCCCAGTCCAAAGAAGATTGACGGTCATTTTAAATTTCTTCCATTTTCTAATAATTGCTTAAACAGTTGTTGCCTTCTTACCAAGCTGTTTGCCTCTTACCCCATAGCCCATCCCAGCCTTGTGTAGGTCCACAATGTTCCTAGTGTCCTTAGACAGCTCTTTGGTCTTGGCCATAGTGTAGATGTTGGAGTCTGATTGTTTGAGTGTGTGGACAGGTGTCTTATACACAGGTAACCAGTTCAAACAGGTGCAGTTAATTCAGGTCATGAGTGAAGGATAGGAGGCTTCTTAAAGACAAACTAACGGGTTCCTGCTGGTTGGTAGGTGATCACATACTTATTTCAAAAAGAAAAATTCATTATTTAAAAATCATTCAATTGGACTTAGTACTGAGGTACTGAGGTGTACCTACGATAAAAATGACAGATTTCTCCAATCTTTGTAAGTGGGAAAACTTAAAAAAAACATCAATGTATCAAATATTTATTTGACCCACTATATATATTTATTTATTTATTTATTTATTTCATCTATTGCTTTGACTGTCATTATACCACACACAGCAGTGTGTAATGAAGTGCAACATAAACACACACACAATTTTATTTTTATTTGGGTTTATAGGGTTCAGTAAATGTAATAGAAATATAAAGAGATTTGTATAAGAGGACGTTTGTAACCAATCAGCATTTTCTCGTAACTTCACTGACCAATCATCACTCATATTTACACATGTAGAGAAAAGATAATGTAATAAAATGTTGGATTATTTCTATTCAAATAGCAACTACACGCTGAGGTTTGATCCGTCACTCGGTGGAACACGGACATAAAACTCACAATCATTTTCATCCTGAATATAAAAATAATTCTAACATTATATAAAAGTAAAGAAATTCATTTTGGCTTGTTTTAAACATTGGAGACATTTTTCCCACAAACTACTTAATTCAATTTATTTTAACAAACTAATCCATTATTAACCACCTTCACACACACACACACACACACACACACACACACACTCTCCTTCTATAATACAATGAATGTGTGTGTCTGTGTGTGTGTGTGTGTGTGTGTGTGTGTGTGTGTGTGTGTGTGTGTGTGTGTAGGAGTGTGTGTTGAGCTCCTCAGGTAGTTTTCTTGCGCAGGACGAAGTAGATGATGCTGGAGATTAAGGAGAGAGCGAAGGCGGTCCAGGCGATGATGAAACTTGGACCATACCATCCCGTCTCTTCCTTGTGGAAAATGTCAGTGTAGATTGAGGCAGCGATCATAATACACAGACCTGAGAGAGAGAGAGAGAGAGAGAGAGAGAGAGAGAGAGAGATTATTATTGTTCTTCTCCTCCCCACCAGAGGGCACTGTGTGTGTGTGTGTTTGTGTGTGTGTGTGTGTGTGTGTGTGTGTGTGTGTGTGTGTGTGTGTGTGATGATGATCTCCAGTGAAAGGAGACGTGTTGAATTGTGATCATTGTGTTTGTTGTGTTAGTGATGTTTATGCTCTCTGGATGAGATCCTGTGTGTGATGCAGCTCTGATCTTCTGCACTTCTCTAGAAAGCTGATGATTTCTGTAGATGTGGAGTTATAATGATGGGATTAAGAGGTGGATTGATTCAGGTAGAACATCACTGAAGGCCGAGGAGTGAAATAGACGACCCACCACTGACTTAAAAGTTTCCTTTTGCAAAGCACTGTAATGCCTGTTGTTGTTGTTTTTTGTAAAAACAAGTAATTCAGTAATTTAGAAAAAAAGTAATGATAAAGACAAAAAAAGACGAAGAAGAAGAAAATCTTTGTCTGTCGCTCTGGAGGAACTAAAAATAAACAAACAATATAATGATTATTTCTATAAATAAATACTTGAACGCACCAGACTGTGTTTGACACCTGACCAGCAGAGGGCACTGTAGCACTGTGGGTTCAGCATTCAGCACAAAACCTGATGTTCTGCTGATTTAGTCGAATTACAACTTCTCACAGCATGTGTCCTGATATACACTCATTCCCTGTGTGTGTGTGTGTGTGTGTGTGCACAGTGTGTGTGTGTGTGTGTGTGTGTGTGTGTGTGTGTGCTTACAGGCCAGCAGCTGGAACACTCCTGACAGGATGAAGCGTTTTCCTTTGGGCAGTGTGAAGAGCTGAGCGAGGAACACAAACAAACCAATACCCGAAAACACACACGCTAATATAGAGCTCGCCTGCACCGCCTGGAGGTAATCTATACACACACACACACACACACACACACACACACACACACACACACACACACACACACACACACACAGACAGACAACAATAAAGAACATAAGAAACAAGCATAAACAAATAACAGTGACAATCATTGTACATTTAATAATAAAAAGTCTTTAAAATTCACACACACACACACACACACACACACACACACACACACACACACACATAAAAAAAAATCTACACAATCAATATTGACAGAATTGTGTTAGTGTAATAAATGAATACCATGCAGTGTGTGTGTGTGTGTGTGTGTGTGTGTGTGTGTGTGTGTGTACCTTGAGAATAGTTGCTTGGAAGCGCAGTGTTGTTCCACTGACCTCCGTTCAAAAGCCATCGACTCCAAATATCAGTGGACATTAAGCCGGTGGTCCACCAAGCCTGAAGATCAACCAAGAATTCATGATCATTAGTGTTTATTAGGACCGATTAGCATAATCAAGTACAAATGCTAGCTTCTGTTAGCTAGCAGAATGAAACAGGAAGGTTCTCCTGGCTGCCACGTGGGGAGCAGGGGGAATAAATCCTGAGAATCTGAGCGTTTAATGACGTCATGCTTTTTTCACTTTACAGCTGTGAAAATTTCAGCAGTTTCAGCTCAGAAAGGTCAACAGAAGGTCACGACTCGCAGGAACATCAAAAGTTTCTATTGTAGCATAAATGCTACCAAATATCAAACTACTGCGATTCCTGCAGTTTAAACACACACTATACGACTTTTCCACACATATGTTGCACCTTCTCCAAACAGTTGTATCAGTTGTACCATCTCCATGAAGATCTGCTTCCTGTGGGTTGGACGTATGTAGAAGATCTCCATTTATAGAGCTCCAAAAGGCCTGTTTGATGAATGTGAATGCTGACTGCACCCCAGGAACCTCCTCACCTTACATTCATCAGTACCTGATTTTACTAACACCCTCATGGCTGAAAGAATCTCCACAGAATCTTGTGGAACATGTTCTCAGAAGAGTGGAGGCTGTTATAACAGCACATGTGAACTAAATGTGGAATTGGATGTTCAGCAGTGAAGTATGGGCAGGTGTCCACCAGTCCTTTGGAATGTAGTTAATAAAAGGAGAAGGTTTGTAATGTGAAGTTCCTCACGCTTTCATTTCAGGTTCCTGTTTTAATTTTATGTTGCAGTTTTTTATTCTACAAATTGCAGATTGTTTATTGACGAAAATCAGCCAAAGCTGTGAGACAGACCGTATTTATTCTGTTGCTATGGCGATAAGCGAGTGTGTTTAAATACATTCAGATTTTCATCAGTCCTTCTGTAACACTGTTAATAGCATGTGGAGGATGAGGAGGTGGAGGAGGACACAGTGTTCAGTCAGGAGGTGATGGAGAAGTGGAGGGCAGGAACACAAGAGAGAGAGAGAGAGAGAGAGAGAGAGAGAGAGAGAGAGAGAGAGAGAGAGAATTGTCATTTGTGTGACTCACATTCTCGATGGTGGCCGTGAGCAGGAGGATGACTGTAGCAATGTGCAGGAGAAAAATACCAACCAGGAGGAACAGCATGATGCCTGAGAGAGAGAGAGAGAGAGAGAGAGAGAGAGAGAGAGAGAGAGAGAAATTCAGTGACTAACTGAGCAAGAATCAGTCTTAAATAAGGTGTATACAACATATACAAACATATCACACACACACACACACACACACACACACACACAATAATATTAATAATAATAATAATAAGAGGGCAGAGGGTTTGTAAAGTCAGAAAATGAACAAAAACAAAACATATGACTCAAACTGAAGTGAAGTATTGTTTCTCTTCAGTGAAAATAAAACATCGTGTGTGTGTGCGTGCGTGCGTGCGTGTGTGTGTGTGTGTGTGTGTGTGTGTGTGTGTGTGGTGTCGACACAAATATTTATACACCCAAATCCACACCTATTACACACCTGATACACGTATACATGTCTGAAAAACCGTTCTTGAGTAAAACTGTGTGTGTGTGTGTGTGTGTGTGTGAGAGAGAGAGAGAGACAGAGAGAGTGTGTGTGTGTGTGTGTGTGTGTGTGTGAGAGAGAGAGAGAGAGAGAGAG
>MU581521.1:868690-879132 GCA_024362625.1 Silurus asotus | reverse complement strand
AAAAAAAATAAAACTTGAAATCATGTGTGCCACAATTATTGGCACCCCTGATGTTAATACTTTGTACAACCTCCTTTTGCCAACAAGACAGCACTTAATCTCCTCCTATAACATTTCACAAGATTGGAGAACACAGAGAGAGGGATTTTTGACCATTCTTCTTTGCACAATCTTTCTAGATCATCCAGTGTCCTGGGTCCTCTCTTATGCACTCTTCTCTTTAGCTCGCCCCACAGGTTTTCGATTGGGTTGAGGTCTGGGGACTGAGATGGCCATGGGAGGACCTTGAGTTTGTGACTGCTGAACCACTTTTGTGTAGATTTTGCCACATGTTTTGGATCATTATCCTGCTGAAAGACCCAATGACGACCCATCTTCAGCTTTCTGGCAGAGGCCATCAGGTTTTTATTTAAAATATCCTGGTACTTCAAAGCGTTCATAATGCCATGCACCCTAACAAGGTTCCCAGGGCCTTTGGAAGAGAAACAGGCCCACAGCATCACAGATCCTCCACCATACTTCACGGTGGGCATGAGGTGCTTTTCGGCATACTCATCTTTTGTCATTCACCAGACCCACTTAGAGTGTTTGTTGCCAAAAAGCTCAATCTTAGTCTCATCTGACCAAAGCACAGGATCCCAGTTGAAGTCCCAGTACCGCTTAGCAAACTCCAGATGTTTACGTTTGTGAGTGTTAGTGAGAAAAGGCTTTTTCCTTGCATGCCTCCCAAACAGCTTGTTGGCATGTAGAGAGCATCTGATGGTTGTTTTGGAGACTCTGTGACCCCAAGATGCCACTCTTTGATGCAATTCTGTGACGGTGAGCTTGGGAAATTTTTTTACTTCTCTTACCATCCTCCTCACTGTGCGTTGTGGCAAGATAAACTTGGGACCTCTTCCAGCCTTGTTTGTCACTGTTCCAGTTGTTTTAAACTTCTTAATGACTCCTTTGACTGTAGATACCGGCAAGTTAAGGCGAGTGGCTATTTTCTTGTAGCCATTGCCTGACTTATGAAGGTCGACACACATCTGCCTTACTTGAATGGTGTGTTCTCTTGTCTTTGCCATGTTGACAAATGGGTAAGAGAATTAGGCCTCTGTGTCACGTCATATTTATACCCCAGGGAAACAGGAAATCCTGAATCACTAATTAAATGTCCCTAGATACCCTGGCCAACCTTAGCAACTACAGAAAAATATATATAAAAAAATCATAATAATTTTTTTAGAGGAATTGTTAGGGGTGCCAATAATTGTGGCACACATGATTTCAAGTTTTTTGGTTTTTTTTCTAAATGTGGAGTTAAACATGCTCTTGAGGATCCAGTGATCACTGTTCCTGCTCCTCTTCCCTCCACGGATCTTCCCAATTCGTCCTGGTCTGCCTCTGGATGATGTTCTCTTTATTTAGAGGCGACTCTGTGCAGCTGGAGATGTTTCTCATCAACGCCTTGGGTGGATCTATGAAATTCTGGAGTAAGATCAGGAGCTTTGAGGATTTGGACAGTAGTTAATGTCATCAGTCTGCTACACTGACTCAGGACTACAGTTTGCTCTGATCTCCATCACTGCACCTCAACATCGTTTATCTGTAATAAATGGACATTCAGTGGAACCCAGATGAGGATGAGGTTCCCTCTTGAGTCTGGTTCCTCTCAAGGTTTCTTCCTTCTGCATCTCAGGGTGTTTTTCCTTCACCACAGTCTCCACCGACTTGTTCATCAGAGACAAACTTACACTTATAAAGAACATCTTGATTTTTATCTCCACATCATCTGTGTGAAGCTGCTCTGAGACCATGTTCATTATTAAAAACTCAACACAAATAAACATAAATTTAATTTCATTGATTGACGTTAAAACATTGTTGGGATGAACAAATGTTGTGAAAATAAAGCATGTTGGTGCAGGGGTTGAGATGTGGTGTGAGGACTGTTGAAGACTCCTGTGGAAGTTCATTCCAGCAGCTCGGTGTGGGACAGAGACGAGTGTAGAAGCAGGTCTTCTTTACTCACAGAGAGACGCTGGTACCAGCCGAGAGAGGATCAGGGGGAGTGTGTGCACGGTGGGGAGAGATACCTGCTGAGAAGTGGAGTACACACACACACACACACACACACACACACACACACACACACACACACACACACACACGCTCACGCTTACTCACACAGAAACTCTCACACACATACACACACATATACACATATATATGTATATATACACACACACTTACACAAATACACTCACACACATGCTTTTAAACAGCACACTCACTCACTTATACATGCACATATGCACATATGTATATATACATACACACACACACACACACACACACACAAACACACACACTCAAATTAAAACACACACCCCATTATTAGAGATTATATAGTGTTGATATTAGCAACATGCAGTGTAACTGGGAATTCTTCATCAACCAATATTACAACACACACATGCTTTCCCTCAGAGGCACACACCCTGCTGAGGGCCAGGGAAAGGAATTTAGAATCTTGTCAGGCAAGATTTCACAAAACTCATCAGCAACTCCCAACCCAACACACACACACACACACACACACACACACACACACAGTGTGAGTGTGTATGTGACTATGTTGAGTGTATGTGAATCTGTGTGCGTGTCTGTGTGTGTCTGTGTGTGTCTGTGTGTGTGAGAGAGATTTCTTGAGGAGCACCAGAACTCCTGGCTGGTCAGGTCCAGACGTCTACACACACACACACGAAAATAAAACACATTAATTCACGGGAATAAAAGCCTGTGGGAAAACTGTGACAGGAAGTGATGTCATATCGCATTCACATTCCAAATGTCTCCATGGTTACAGAGAACATCTCGTTTTCACTCTCTGTCCTTTAGCCGTTTAGAATGGAATGTCTCACACACACACACACACACAAAAACAGACACACTTATTCACTTACAAATATATATATACAGACCCACAGAAACACACACACACACAAATATATACATTCACACACATATACACACACAAACACACACATATACATGTTTACACACAAACACCAGACATTCATTATGTAAAAAAAAAAACTATTTCTCCTGCCACTTAGCAATTCACATGACTATGAATCATCAGCCGCACCCTGGTCCCTCCCTCTGACCTGCCCAGTGTGTGTGTGTGTGTGTGTGTGTGTGTGATATTGGTGTGACCGCAGCAGCTCCCTCTAGTGGATAAACTTATAGAATCTTCATTTTATAGTAATTTCTCCTAGTTGGCTTTTTTCAACCTCATGCTTTTGATTGACAAAAGAAGCGAGAAAATTGAGTCTCACAGGAATCTGATCTTCTCTCATTTGATCCCACTGATGATGATCGATTACAGTTCACAGTCTTCTCATACCTGTATATGTAGGTGATAATGCAGGTGGAGGTGTGAGGTGTTACAGGATGTTAGTGTCCCAAGCCCGGATAAATGTGGAGGGTTGCGTTAGGAAGGGCATCCAGTGTGAAAACCTGTGCCAAATTAAAACATGCGGATGGTCTGCTGTGGCGCCTCCTAACGGGACATTTTCTTCTCCAGTTCATCTCGAGACGATTATTTACAAAAACCCCGTATTCATCATAGAAGTTCCACCACATGCTAAACTCCTCCATGGAGCTCAGTAAGGTCATTCGCTGTCTCACTCTGGATGGAACTGGATGTTACGTTACTATAGTTACAGGTGTTTATAAGCAGCGCATTAATGAAGATTCAACTGACAAATGCAAACTACCAACGATCTGAACTCACACCTGAACTTCCAGCCAATCACAATCCAGTACTCACTTTTTGACCAGTGTAAACATGATAATTACAGTAATGTGGATTTTTACAAACTCTGAAACAAATCTTTTACTCCAACACCAGAAGCTTTAAACAATAACGATGAAATGTTCTGAGAAAGTTTCTCGAATTTCCCACATTCTGTTCACACTGACTCCATTGTCCTCTCTGTCACGTATATACGTGATGTTCTCTCACACACACACACACACACAGGCATTGTAAATACACAGAGCTGAACAACACTGGTCTTTGCCTGAGGGGAACTACAACATTTGGCAGGTTTTCAGACGTGTGTGTGTGTGTGTGTGTGTGTGTGTGTGTGTAGTGAAGGGGTGCAGTGTGTGAGTGTGGGAACGGCAGCCATTTTGAGGCTCGGTCAGTAAGTCAATTGAGAAATGAAACACACACACAGTGAAACAGTCACACTGAGGTTTATTCATGTCAAAAAAACGAATGAACAAATAGAAAATGTAACATTGACACACAAGTGAACTGAACTACGAGTAAATAATCAACTTGTACAAAGTCACAGAGTAAATAAAACTACTGCAGAAAAGTGCTTTCAATAAACAAATAAAAAAAAAAAAACACAATTGAAAATTATTGGATTATTTTTTTATAATTTACCTACAAAAAAAAATACAAATCACTAAATAGAAGTCTGTGTGTGTGTGTGTGTGTGTGTGTGTGGGGGGGGGGGGTGATGTTTTCTGTATTCTAGTCTTTTTCTGTATTCTGTGATACAGTAGTCATCCTTAATGCCACATCTCTGTGTGATGTCTCTTCCACTGGAGTAGACACATCTATAGGAAAGAGGAGGAATAGATGGAACAGAAAAGAGGAAGTGAAGAAGAGAGGGGGAAAATACAGGAGTGGCAGAAGACTGCATGGAGGAGAGAAGGTTTTCAGGAGATTGGGTAAAGAAGAGGAGGATTTGAGAGGACTGGGTGGAGGAGAGGAGAATTTGAGAAGACTGGGTGGAGGAGAGGAGAATTTGAGAAGACTGGGTGGAGGAGAGGAGAATTTGAGAAGACTGGGTGGTGGAGAGGAGAATTTGAGAAGACTGGGTGGTGGAGAGGAGAATTTGAGAAGACTGGGTGGTGGAGAGGAGGATTTAAGAAGACTGGGTGGTGGAGAGGAGGATTTAAGAAGACTGGGTGGTGGAGAGGAGGATTTGAGAAGACTGGGTGGAGGAGAGGAGAATTTGAGAAGACTGGGTGGAGGAGAGGAGAATTTGAGAAGACTGGGTGGAGGAGAGGAGGATTAGAAGAGATTGAAGGAAATTACTGATAAAAGACGGATATGAAAAGACTGAGTGGGGAAGATAAAGACAGGAGAAAATCAGATGTAGGAATGGCAGAAGCCAGGAGAAGACAGAGGTGAAAGGAGGATGTATTAGCAGCAGATTGTGTGGATGTTTGAAGGAAAGGAAGACACCAACTGGATAAAATCAAAGTATTAGGTGGAGGACAGAAGAATGGTGTGTTGAGCCGTTGAGCTTTTGTGGATCAGTAGTACAATGGTGGTGAATAGAGAACGCTGTTCTTTATGCTGTGGGCCAACATAACACTGCAGACCAACACCAGGAACTAGCAGAAAAATGGGAGGAGAGAGAGAGAGAGAGAGAGAGAGAGAGAGAGAGAAAGGTGAAAACCAGAAGAAAAAACCCAGATCAAAGTTTAGTGAATAAAAAAAGAAGATGGAGAGAATTCTACTCATCCCTCTCTAAACATCATCAGGAAAGACTTGTCTGCTTTGAGACAGATCAGACTTATTCAGCCACAGAGGTGTAGGATGGAGGAGAGAAAGAAGGGACAGTGGAGCAGATGGTAAAGGAGGAGGGAGAACAGGTACTGGTGGAGAGAGGGATGTAGGGTGGAGAAGTGGGGACAGGGCGGGACAGCTGCTGGCAAATAAAACCAGCACACACAGTAACTACGATCTACACAACGCAAGAAACAGGGACGGACAGACAGACAGACAGACGGACAGAGGTCACAGGTGAAGAAGACAGAGAGAGAGAGAGAGCGAGACAGAGAGAGAGACAGAGAGACAGAGAGAGAGACAGAGAGAGAGACAGTGTGAGTGTACAGTCTAAATGTCTTAACCCTTTAAACCAGACACTAATTTAAAAATTAAACCATATTCTAATGTAAACTAAACCCAAATCCCAACCCTGAATAAACCTAATCCCTACTCCAATTAATCCTAATCTCGACTCTGACTAAACCTTAAACCTGACTCTAATCCAGGATGATTCTGTCAATCATGTTCTAAAGATGAAATAATGTCAGTTCTGATTTGTTCTGCTTGAGGATTATTATTATTACTCACCAGAATGCCAGCAATCACCAGGAAAAAGGTCAGAACTGAAGAGGCCTGCAAGCCACTTGTAATCAGAGGCAGGCAACTCTGCACACAGAGGTATTGTAACAACGGGTTAGACTTGGCGTGACGAGCGTGGAGACAGAGGGGGATCCAAATGCTAACTTTATTAAAGAGAGTAGTCTAAACAGGCAGGGTCAACAACAGCAATCAGAATTATCCCGGGGAAGACAAAAGGATAAGACAGAGAACAGGTAAAGGTCATGGCAGGCAGCACTCCTAAACAAGCTAAACGGTCCTAGGTCAAAACCGTGAAAATGTGCACACGGAACATGGAACTACAGGCTGGCATCAACAAAACAAACAAGCAAGCTGTGTTTAAGACTGTGTCCCATTTAGAGTCTTCCTGCTGGGAACAAGGAAGAGTTGGATATTGGTTCCCAGACAGGGGCTTCTGGAAACTGTAGTCCAAAGCTAAACATTCTTGGAAGGTGTGGTGCACTCTGGTGGTGAGTGGGAGGAATGACTGGGACTGGATACTTTACAGGTATCTACCAAATATTAGTATTTATTCAGCAACACTGTCTGACGAAGAGAGAATAAAAAAAATGACTAGCTTACGTTCCTCAGAAGCATAACCTCATTCAGCTAAGAAATATCAACTCACTTCAGAACCAGAGCCTCGTTTAGCTAATAAGTACCTCAGAACCAGTGTTGGTAAAGCTGGTATTGGATCAAACGGCTACTTCATGCAGTTGTGTAAAATAAAAATAAAAAATAAAATGATAGAAAACCCTGAACACAGATATTCAGTGGGTGGGGCTTACAGAAGAAGTGGAGATAGGAATTCCCAGTATGGAGGTCTGCTGTGGACAGATGTTGGTGATACCCATGATGGTCTGCATGGTTCCTCCCAGGCCACAACAGTCAAACTGTTGACATGTGCACACACACACACACACACACACACACACACACACAGGCAAGTTGGATTATCGGCTATTAAACATATTTGTATATGCATATGTGTGTGTGTGTGTGTGTGTGTGTGTGTGTGTGTGTGTGTCTGTGTGTGTAAGTCATACAGCATTGTGAAACAGTTTGAGGAGGAAGGCTCGGATAATGTCTCCTTTGATGAGGTACTGGGCGTAGATGGTGGCGTAAAACTCTGCAACGTGGTTTGAGAACTGAAATGAAACACACACACACACACACACACACACACACACACACACACACACACACACACACACTCAGCCTCCAGCTAAACAAACAAGAGCAGCTTTAATGATGTTACGCTGAAGCTCAGGTACCTCTTTGTTATTAACGAAGGCCACGCCCCCTCCGATGGCGGACGCTGCGGCCAGCAGGAACATCAGTGAACAGTACTGCAGGGGAAGACATGAGAAAATAAAGTAAATTCTATGATAAGGGATGTCATGACACCATCCAGAGAGTCCCGGCCAACAGGAAGTTCTCCGCAGGTAAAAAAGAAATGTGGGAATTTTATCCGGAATTCATTGGTAATTTCTGTATTTAGCCAAAAGTTAGACTTCGTTTACATTTTAAACAATAAAAGTGATGGTGGATTTGTGTTTCACTGTCCAGTTCAGACGTTATTTCTGTTTTACACAGTTATGGAAATACTGCTGAACTGCTGGTGAGATTAATGCCGTGTTTTCACCCTGAGCAGTGGAAATGACCCCGGGTTGCTTTTCAGTTCGGGGGCGGGGCTTACTTGCTACTTCATCACCTCTTATCTTTTAGCTCAAGGGGTATACACTGTTGTGTGTTTGTGTGTGTGTGTGTGTGTGTGTGTGTGTGTGTGTGTGTGTGTGTGTGTGTGTTTCTCACCACACTGAGCGTAGATTTATTTTCGCTCCAAGAACCGCAATCTCCAACCACAGCAGTGATGAGAATCACCACAGCAATGGCAATGCACAACCCCAACACTGAGAGAGAGATTAGAAAGGTTTAGATGAGTGGATGGATGGATGGATGGATGGATGGATGGATGGATGGATGGATGGATGGCCAAAATATTTAGACACATGACTTTTCCACCCATACATGCTTCTGACACAGACTGTTAGACCCACTTCACTAAGTGGCTGAATGAATCTCCACAAGCACACTCCAAGATCTAGTGGAACATCTTCCTAGAAAATTGAAGCTTATTATAAGAGAAAATGGAGATGAAATGGGGAATGTGATGATCAAAAAGAAACACAGCACTCTGATGCTCAGGTGTCCACCATAGTCTGGCTATGCAGTATATATAGATGTGGGATTTAATAAGGAGGAGAACGTACTGAAGATGAAATGGTTTGTCTGCAGTTCCCCGGGAATGTTGGCACTTAAGCGCAGATACAATGCTCCTGCTAACAGCCCTAAACCCAGCAACTGAGAGAAGGGAAGAGACGGAGTTAAACCTTTAAACCCTTTAAAGATCAATTTTCATGATTAGGAATATGAATATTAATAAGTTGCTTACACTGAAGAGGATGTTGAACAGGATGACGATCCATTTGCAGATCTGTCCACATCCACTTAACGCCATGATGATTACAGCTTCTGTCACACACCTGAGGGCAGAGGACACATAATCAGCATCACTCATTAAGACTTTATTACAGTTTAATCACCACTGAATTTTATGCCATTTTAAGCTGCAAACACGTTCAGCAAAACAATATCCATCACAAACTACACAAATATAACACTAATAGAAAGACTGGGCATCAGATGAGGAATCAGTGACACTCATTTCTGCAGAACTTTTCTTGGTAATGAAAAATTAGAAACTTCATTCAGCTGCTATGAAAATGGATAAACTGTGCACATGAAAATGGGGTGAAAAAACTCTATTTCTGTTAAATACATCACTGAATATTCTCTTTTTCTAAAGAAAAAAAACACAAAGAACAAGCTAGCTTTAGAAACCCCACAAGTGGGTCCATGGTACTTTCCTGAGTGATAGAGACACATCTGTGGACTGTTTCAACTTTTTTTCAGTTCCTGCGCTGCAGATAAACCAACAAAGGTTTCAAACTCAGAAGCTTCACGTGGAACTCACGTGGAACGATGTTTGAAAGAGATGTTGAATCAGATCTGAGTGAACACATTGTACCCTTCCTTCTAAACCAATCTAACCACAGCTTGCGCAAATACGATGGAAACCACACGAACGCTCGTACACGCAACCGAACAAAACCAGAGGAGGAGGAGGAGGAAGAGGAGGAAGAGGAGGAGGAGGAGTCTGTTTCCATCCCTGACAACAACAACGTACCAAAACACTCAGCAGCTCCACAGTCAAAATAATTCTTTCATCTGCATGCATTCTTCCGTTATTTTAATTTCTCTGATATATTCGATATATCATTCATACTTTTTATCCATTTAGAGCTACATTTAGCACTCGCACTTCCGATATAGCAGCTATATTAATATTAAAATACATTTTAATATTTAAATAAGACTGAAAGGTGCTCGTCTTCCTTCTGAGCTAATCCTACGCTAGATTTGACTACCAGATCCATCGTTCTGATCGCCGTGGGCAGGACCTGACACCCAGGTAGAAGGATTTGTACAAATGTCATTCTCCATTCCTCTTTTCTACTCCAGCAGAAATCTAAAAACACTTTTTCAGACAGCAAAAAATAATCCAAAATTGGACTTCCAGATTCATCCAAAACATTGTAAAGAATAAACTCCACCTTGGTCTGAACCTAAACCACCACAAGTGTGTAGTTATTAAAAGCAGTGTTTTACGGTCTCCCTTTCTAGCCTGCAGAGGTGCTGAACACGAGTGGGTTTAATACTTCAGTAATGAGTAAGTAATTCCTTATCAAACACCAAAAGAACAAAACTTGGCAGTAAATACGTCTTCCCTCGTCCGGTATTTCCTCCCTGAATAAAAGTGTTCGATTCTACAAAAGTTTTGCTCAGAAACACATTCAGTGTTGATGATTTGGAATGTTCTGGGTTCGGCCTTCCTGTAGCCCTGATGTAACATTTGCAGTTATAAGGAAACTTCAATTGTTTTGTCTGAAATGTTTTGTGGAGAAAACATGCTGGAACCTGCTGAACAGAACCTGCTGAACACATCTCCGAACTGAGCAATGCACAATGACAAAGCAGGAAGACTGGCACTTTGTGTGTGGGAATGTGGGAAGAAATGAAATGTGAAGTGAGAGATTCAAGATTCTGCAGTACCTTCTGGTGGGTTTTAAAAATCATACCTTAAAACTTTCCATTACACACCAGAGTTCTTAAAAACCAATCCCTGACCACCAGAGGG
>MU581521.1:857607-868605 GCA_024362625.1 Silurus asotus | reverse complement strand
TCTCTTAATGGTGACGTTCCTTCACCTGACATCACCTTCTCTATGTTCTGTATGGTTCTGTGTTTACAGGAAATAGACTCAGATCAGTTTCTGTTCTGCTCCTCACGGTGGTTACAATCATCACTTTCTGACGTCTACTGCAACTAGAATTCTACCTCTCTCTCTCTCTCTCTCTCTCTCTCTCTCTCCCTCTATCTATCTTTCTATGCTCTCTTCCTGTTTTTCTCTCTCCCTTTCAATCTCTTTCATTCTTTTTTCTCCCTCTCTCTCCCCCATTCTCTTTTCTCTATCTGTTTATTTTTCTTCTCTCTCTCTCTCTCTCTCTCTCTCTCTCTCTCTCTCTCTCTCTGCCTTCATATCTCTCATCATCTCTCCCCGTTTCCTTCACCCTCATTCTCTCTCTCATATTTCTCTCACTCAATCTTTCATTCCCATTCTCTTTCTTTACCTCTCTCACTCATTTTCTCTCTTCCCTTCTCTCAACCATTCTTTCTTTCCCCATCGTTCTCTCCCCCTCCCCCCCTCCACCCTCTCAGCACCAGATAATGGGCCGTGTTCCAAACCGTGTCTCCACAGTGCAGATGTTCAGATGCGGTTGTGTCCTAATCCTCCCTGGAGACACACTTTATCCTTCACTACTCCTTTTGTTGAAGCTTTTAACGTCGCTATTAGCTGAAAAAACACACACACACACACACACACACACACACAGACACACAGAGACACACACACACACACACACACACACACACACACACACACACATGAACCCGGTTGAGTCGCGTGCGCTCTGTTACTTACCGACCTGAAAGTCTGGAGTTTTCTCTGCTAATGGATGCGCGCGCGTGCGACTGTTTTTATCTCTGTGTGTTCTTTACTGCAGCTGCAGAGTGTGTGATCTGTTCGGAAACACACACACACACACACACTGTGATTGGTCATGTCTGGTGGGGTGGAGGAGTGTTTCAGAGGAAAATGAAAGCGATCTCAGAAGTGAAACTGTCCTTAAAGGAGAGAAAGCAGGTTTTAGGTGGTTTGGGATTCACAATGTGTGTGTGTGTGTGTGTGTGTTCTTTACTGCAGCTGCAGAGTGTGTGATCTGTTCGGAAACACACACACACACACACACTGTGATTGGTCATGTCTGGTGGGGTGGAGGAGTGTTTCAGAGGAAAATGAAAGCGATCTCAGAAGTGAAACTGTCCTTAAAGGAGAGAAAGCAGGTTTTAGGTGGTTTGGGATTCACAATGTGTGTGTGTGTGTGTGTGTGTGTGTGTGTGTCGCGGTGTTCCTCACAATTCCAACATCATTCATATAATTTCTATACAGTCATTATTAATACTGCCCCAGGCTACACTGCTATTACAGCTTATCTCCTTACACACACACACACACACACACACACACACACACACACACACACACACACACACACACATATACTAGTTTTTATGTATTAAGTGGACTTTGTCTGGCAAACAAGTTGTAGCATGGTTTAGAGGAACTCATCTTTTCCCTTGTGCTATGGTGAATAAATAAATAAATAAATAAATAAATAAATAAATAAATAATAAAACAGAATTCCTCTACACAAATGTCCTGCCTCCGACAAAAGTAGTGTTTTTCAGGACATACCCTTTTTATCAGGACACTGGTTTAACAATACACCAACTACTGTGTGGCCCTCAGAAAAAAGGTTTGTTTGCAGCTGATCTAAGATGTTCTGGATTTTGAGCACCACACTGAGATGTAGTATTTCTGGTTCCTGTAATGGCAGAAAAAAGAAGCAGTTTTTATTCACTAACACACGTTCTTTTCTTTTACTGAGGAAAAGTGTCAGTGCATCCACCATGTGTTTTCCTCTGATCTAAACTCTGCTGAAGCGGCTGCAAAGTTTCTGTTTCTGTTCATGAAGAACAGCTTATCTCTGTCCTGGAAGCTTTTTACTAGCATTTCTAAAACTTCTTCATCCCCTGTAATGGAGAAAGAGAATTCTTCCTACAAGTTTGGTTTTCGCAAGCTCTGCATAACTGTGTGGTGTTGGCGCTTTGCCCATTTTTCCAAATGACGTCTCTGCAGTTGTCTCAAGGTGTTTCTGAAGAACAGCATGAGTAAATGGCAGAGTCATTGGATTGGTAAATTCTGCTTCACTGAGTGTGGGAAATGAGCTCTGACCACTGTATGGTATACAGATTTTTAAATGTCTGGGTTGATTTGATTAGCTCTTCATCCTCTGCCATCAAAGCTCTACAATACAAGATCTCACAAACCTTTTGTAAAGTTTGCCCCAATTGTAATGCTAGGCTTGCAGTTTGGTAACAGTTCTTTTCGTCATCGTAGCCGGACACGGTCTTGACAGCTTGAACAACATTTGGAAAGTTGGCAGGTTTTACAGCTTCCTCAAGGTTGTGCATACCCCTGGAGATATCTGTTGTGGGAATGTAGACTCTGCAATGGTTGCCAAACCCAAAACCCTGGTCCTACCATGGTTTTCACTGAGATTCTAGGGTTAGGGTTAGGGTTCAGGAACATGTTCCTGGGTTTAAAGAACATGTTCTTACATGCTGCCATAGATTTTTACAAACAAACATCACTTTTCGCTGTGCTAGGTGCTATGCAATGCGTAAACTCTTTGGAAACACAAGTTCTGGTTGGTCTTCTTCTTACTTTAAGCATCCCAGTTCCTTTCTTTACCACATTCAAATTATGCTGATAGATGCCCCTGTTTCTAAGTTTCTCCAGCAGTACTTTACCTTTGTTTGAGTTCTTTGGCAATAACAGTGCTTTTGCAACCTCAACTTCTGCCATATTTGTTTTTTCAAATAGCGAGCGACTTCAACTGTGGTTTTCCACACATGTAACAAGAACTTACAGAAGAAATTACAGACACTCATCAGCTATAGCCACTTTATCTACCTTTAAGGATTCCTCAATATCTCCATGTAAATCACTTCCACCAACTGCCTCTTCTACTTACATTAGAGAGAATGAAACTGTCTGATCCACTGCCTGATGCTGCGACATTTGATTTTCTTTGGGTTTCTGACACATGTTAACCGGAACTTTCGCTGAAAGATTATCTGAGCATTGTGCAAAGCTTGCTTCATCAGACTCTAAATCAGTCAACTGTTCCTCATCAAGTAAATCAGGTTCTTCACAAGAGCCGTATCTGGTGTTTAAACACATTTTGCTCTTGTTTGCAACATCAGGAATCTTGAAATAGATAGTGTTGGAACTCAGAACCCGTCTCTGAGCAGACAAATCACAGTGGATTCTTTGTTGCAGATGATTTCCAATAAAACACTCTTAATAATAATACAATTAAATTGCTCATAGACACACACACACACACACACACACACACACACACACACACACACACACACACACACACACACACACACACTCTTCACACATTTATATTTATACCCTGGGGTCACATGACACCTTTCTATTTTTCTCATTCTTCACCCTAGCAAATTCCCCTTATTTCTTTTCACCTTCTTTTTCTTGTATTGTCCACTTCCATGTCTCTCTGAAACTCGCTTCTCCACCCTCCAACTTCCTGTGATTCCATAGTTGGGTTTCCTGTTCAGCTCCATTACCCTTATTTTCAGCCTTTCTCTGTTATAATTAAAAAGTATTTATATAAAACCTTCACTCCCTCAGGTACAGCTTCATCTGCAGTGTGGAAGTGTTCTGCTTTGATTCTCTTTATAATGCTGTTTTTTTCCCCACTGTTATTAAATCAAACTAATATTCTTTAACTTCACTTGTCTATTCGTTTGTGTTTAACTGTATTGTTCTGCTTGGTTATGTAAGTAACTCTGTCATACTTCATGCGTACTTTCTGAACTGACTGTTACAGAGTGTGTTGAGCTTCACAGAGAGAACATTCATAAACTTGTTACTTTTGTTGCTACATGCGCTTATTAACTTGATGTTCAAATGTGTGTGTGTGTGTGCGTGCGTGTGTGTGTGTGTGTGTGTGTGTGTGTGTTTCTGTGTGATCTCATTGTTAACTAGCTCAGTTATTTTCCAGTAGGTGCTTTTTTCCTTGTAAGTCACAAAAGTGTGACTCAGTCTGTTCTGAGAAACAGCGGCGATCTTCTGACTGTAGAAAAAAAAAGATCCAGATAAACAAACCGCCAGAAGGGTGAGGAGCATTTGCAGGAATTGTGGAGAGTTTTTGGTCAAAAATTTCCCTCTCAAACTTTCTCCTCAATTAGTGTTTTAAATTTGACAACTTCTGCATATTATAGACTTTAGCCAGAAGAAGATGAACAAGACCAAGGACAAGAAGGAAACAAGACAGTTTTATTGAAAATACAAATATTACTGCATTCTACCCCAAATAATTCCACACAGACATTCACATTACATCTCCGTTAGTGAAGATGAACATTGGGGATGGACAGTGGGTATAAATTGTAAGGTGGACATTGGAGATGAACATTGGGGATGAACGGTGGAGATGGATTTGGAGGTGGACAGGATAGGTGGACAGTACAGTTGAATTGTGAAGGTGAACAGTGGAGGTGGGTATTGGAGATGAATTGGGGATGGACAGTGGAGGTGGATTGTGGAGGTGGATATTGGAGGTGGATTGTGGAGGTGGACAGTGGAGGTGGGTACTGGAGATGAATATTGGGGATGGACAGTGGAGGTGGATTGTGGAGGTGGACAGTGGAGGTTAATGGAGAACAGAATATTTAGACTACATTATTTACATGAGCACATTCACATGCAACATCATGAATTATAAATGATCATAAGTAAGAGTATAAAATAATAATAATAATCATAATAATAATAATAATAATAAAACAAAGACTCTAATATATTCATACATTTACATCAATTAAAAGTATTTTTTATTCAGAAAGGGGGCGTGGCATCTTTTAGGAACAGGGCCAGAGAGAAAGGCAGAGAGAAGAAAAAAGAGGCGGGATTTAAATGATGCCGTATTTGGCGAGGTCGCTGAGCTCCATGTCTCCGAAAGCCTCCCAGGGGCACACCACCGTGAAATCTGAGTGGGGGGCAGAGAGGGGGGAAAGAGAAGAGAGGTGGAGAAAAGTAAGGTATCAGGATGGGGGACATTTTTTATAAAAAAAAATTGAAAAGGGCGAAGAAAAGAAATGTGGGGCAAAATAAAGGGTGATGGGGAAAAGTGAGAGGAAATAAAAAAAGTAAATGGAGAGAAAAAGAGTGGGCTGTTAAAACCAGTTTGTACAGTGTGTGTGTGTGTGTGTGTGTGTGTGTGTGTGTGTGTTTGTGTGTGTGTTGGGGGGGGGGCTGGGACATAACTGACAATACATACCTGTGCCGAGCCCTTCCATTCCTGGAATGTCATCACCAAACCTAATGAAACAGAAGTTGCAGTTAGCAAACACACATTAATCTAGAATGGTAATTTCAAGTGTAAGAGAGTACAGTGAAAAAAAGTTTGTACAGTGTGTGTGTGTGTGTGTGTGTGTGTGTGTGTGTGTGTGTGTGTGTGTGTGTGTGTGTGTGTGTGTGTTTGTGTGTGTGTTGGGGGGGGGGCTGGGACATAACTGACAATACATACCTGTGCCGAGCCCTTCCATTCCTGGAATGTCATCACCAAACCTAATGAAACAGAAGTTGCAGTTAGCAAACACACATTAATCTAGAATGGTAATTTCAAGTGTGTGTGTGTGTGTGTGTGTGTGTGTGTGTGTGTGTGTGTGTGTGTGTGTGTGTGTGTGTGTGTGTATGTGTGTGTAAAACGTACCCTTTCTGGCCAGGTTTAGGTGCCTTGCTCTTAAATGTGCGTGTTTGTCTCTGTTTGAATTTGGGCGGCCCTTTCTTCGGCGTGGTTGGGCCGACTCCGCCTGCTGGAGCTGATAATGCACTTCCTGCAGGGGGAGCAGAGTTCATCCTGATCCTGAGAGAGAGAGAGAGAGAGAGAGAGAGAGAGAGAGAGAGAGAGAGATGTTTTTATATCTCCTGCTGCCTGACCTTCAGTGTAAGTTAAATACTAATCTGGATTACACACTACTCTAAGAATTAAGATTTCTGTGTGTGTGTGTGTGTGTGTGTGTGTGTGTGTGTGTGTGTGTGTGTGTGTGTGTGTGTGTGTGTGTGTGTGTGTGTGTGTGTAGGCTGATTGAAGTAGGCAGCAGATGTCATTTACTGGATTACTAAAGATTACTCTGGGCCGGCTCTAGATCTTCCTGAGGAACCTTCACATCCTGTTTATTTTCTTTACTTTAAAACCACATTTCAGTCGGTTACAGTAAAATGCTGAGAGACCTGCTGCTGAGCAAAGTGCTGCTAAAAGCTCTCCATGTGGCATGTAGGCACTTCCTCAGCCTCTCCATCTCTGCATATTTGAATCATGACTAAATCCTTCACTCCTACAACCAATCCCACAGTCTTAATTAATCCAAACTAAAAGGTCAAATGTTGCCAGATTGATGATTATAAAGTATGCTAATGTGCTGAGGTTCTCATCCAGCTGCATTTTAAGTAGGTTTTTGAAAACCAACTGTTTATCCACTATGGCTTCCCAGAAAACATCATGCGAGATCAGCTTCCATGATGAGCCTCTTATGTACAGTCCTGTAAGAATGGAAAGCTGGTCATGGTGGTCACCTTCACCTTTAGAAAGTGAGGTGACCCAGAAGAGGTTTTCTTATGTTTTTTTTTTTATCATAACCACGAGAGTTTCACTTCCTACACTGCTCAGAACAAATCCAAAAATTGGTCAGCAGGATGCACCTGATTTGAATGCGCTATGAGGTTTGGGTTCTCAGGTCTTTCTCACAACCTGACACAAAGAGCCGTGTCAGCTGTAGAGGAACGGTGTGGAAATGTAGTAAGACTGAGCAGGAACCATGATGTCACAATAAACAGAATGACAAGCGGTGTTGAAACCCTTGTGTTAAGGTTCCTCTGATGCTATCACAACTGACTTGCAAGCTCTTCATCATGTCTTAGCTAAACTGTTTGAAGACATTCTTACATGACCTGCAAATAAGCTATGTGAATATTTCTCTGGAATTCCTGGGAATGCATATAGACTGAGAACTTTTACACACATGATATAAGTCCTTACAGAAACACGCTCATGTCTAGAACAAGTGTCACTTTAATCAGCTGGTCTTCACTTTGTTGTTATAGATCTTCAAGATCTTCATGATTCCCTGGTGAAATTATTTCTGTTTCCTCCTGCTTGCTCCATGGAGTCAACACTGTAAGAACCCACTGAGAATTTAAAAGCATTGTGATGTGAAGCTAAACAGTGGACATGGTGGTGGTGAGGAACCCTTTCCTGCCCTGCCGCACAGTAATATGATCATCTATTATCTCTGATTGACAGGAGAGAACGTGCTCTCATCCTTCTCACTCAGGCTGTGTTTATGTGGGTTACACACACACACACACTACACAATACACACACAAAAACACACTACGCAATACACACAAAAACACACACAAACAATACACACACACACACACACACACACACACACACACACACACAAACACAAACACACTACACAATACACACACATGGATTTTAGTACTTCATGTGTGTATGATACTCTTACCTGTTGCAACGTTCGTCTCACTGTTAGTGTGTAGAAGACAGCAGTGTGTGTGTGTGTGTGTGTGTGTGTGTGTGTGTGTGTGTGTGTGTGTGTGTGTGTGTGGACTGTATAATAATCCGAGATTCTCAGTCTGTTTCTTTTATAGGCGACTCCTGATCCCTCAATCCTTCTTAACTAATCTTCAGGGCTAAGTTAATAACTCTCCCCTCCTCCCTCCTCCTCCTCTTCCTCCTCCCCCCTCCCTCCTCCTCCCCCTCCTTTACACTTGTTCTGCTGTCCATCATTTTTATGTATATTCTTATAATGGTGTGTACATGTGAATTTGTGTGTGTGTGTATATTGTATGTGTGTGTGTATATTGTGTGTATATGGCAATTTCAAGTGTGTGTGTGTGTGTGTGTGTGTGTGTGTGTGTGTGTGTGTGTGAAGTAGCCTAGTCATGATATTTATGATGTGTACCACAGGCTGGATGGTGGTGATCATACAGGTAGCTGTGATGTATCTGACCAACGTGTACGAAAAGGAAAAATCACTTCCAAAACAGCAGAACCTCCAGAAAGCAGCATGTATATATACAGACGTACCTGTTTAACTCTAGCTGGATGAGAAAAAAGAAAAACGTGTAGAGGTGTGATGTTCTGGTGTAAACAAAAACACATTCTATTTGTATATTTGTGCTGAAAAGCCGTGCAAACGACGGAAACAGAGTTTAGCCAATAACAGAGAGGAATATAAAGAGGAAAACACATCAAAAATAAAATTCTGTATAGATGTATTCAGAGTTTAGCCAATAACAGAGAGGAATATAAAGAGGAAAACACATCAAAAATTAAATTCTGTATAGATGTATTACCGGTATATATAATAGTGTGTTTGTGTGTGTGTGTGTGTGTGTGTGTGTGTGTGTGTGTGTATGTGAAGTGGGTTATTATTAGCTAATTGGCTGAAGCCTTTTGCGTCAGTAACCACAACGTTGCGCGTGTGTGTGTGTGTGTGTGTGTGTGTGTGTGTGTGTGTGTGTGTTTGGCAGCTTTGCTCTGTAAACACACTGTTATATAACATACTCAGACCCTCACATGTTTTGTGTTTGGATCAAATTAGTGAAAATAGAAAACACACTTCAGAGAAACTGTAATGTTGATGTTCTGCCCCACAGCAATGCTGCTGCTCTCTGATTGGTCAGAAATGGTTGATGAAGGTTTATATGAATGTGTTTGTTCTGATTGTAACAATACTGTTTTCTCGTAAATGGTTTATGACCCTGATTATGTTTGCTGCTGGTTTTTTTGGCAGCTTTTCTTTGTGAGGTATTGATCTGTGAGGGATTGTGCAGGTGTGTAACCTCAGGTTTGTACCTCGGGGAAACAGCACACGCAAGGAAAAGAAAGAGGAAATGAATATAAAATATTCAAAAATGTCAGTATCATATCATTTATTGAACATGATGTGAGTCGTTACAGCAGATAAACTCAGACATTTCTTGCATTTTTTAACCAATTTTTTTATTTTATTAGAAAAAATAAAGTAAATAAAATAAGATAAAAAATAACACGAAAAGAAAATTATTAGCAAATTAGTTAACAGTAACGTCAAATTGTGTGAATTGTTCTGGTTTCCGTTTCCCGTATTTTATCTTCCTGTGTTTGGGATTAACTTTTATTATTTAAAGGATATAAAGGAATTTCCATTTTTAATTCTGCAGTGTGTGTGTGTGTGTGTGTGTGTGTGTGTGTGTGTGTGTGTGTGTGTGTGTGTGTGTGTGTGTGTGTGTGTTTCGCTCTGAAACGTCTAGAAGCAGTTCTAGGGAGTAAACGGATAAAGTTGGTAAATCTGTAATCTTGTTTCAAGCATTAGCATTTGCATCTCACACTCACGCACACACACACACACACACACACACACAGACACACAGACACACACACACACACACACACACAGACTAACAGTTGTAACTGACTGGCGATAAATGTGTGAATGTAGATGTTGGTACTATGACTGGTAAAGGGAGAGAGGGAGCTGATATGATGGAGAGGAGAACGGTAGAGATGTTGTGTGGAAAGAGAGTAAGAGCAGGAACATTGGAGATGTTTAAACTGTTCTATCATGGTGTGGATGGAAAGAGAAATGGTGTAGGGGGGTTCTGAAGGAAGAGTACAGTAAGAGTGTAGTGGAGGTGAAGAGAGTTTCTGATAGGGTGATGATCATGAAGCTGGAAGTTGAAGGGATAATGATAAATGTCATCAGTGTTTATGTTTCACACGTGGGCTGTGAGATGGAGGAGAAGGGGCATTTCTGGTGTGAGTTAGATGAAGTGGTGGAGAGTGAATCTAGAAAAGAAAAGGAGCTGCATTGTGTGTTTGTGGATTTAGAGAAAGTGTAGGACAGGGTGGAGAGAGAAGTTGTGGTATTGTATGAGGAAGTCTGGCGTGGCAGAGACGTATGTGAGGGTGGTGCAGGTAATTGGTTTAAAGGAGGCAGATGTAGAGAACAGAGTAGTATGGGGACGAATAATCTGCTGTGGTGACCCCTAATAGGAGCAGCTGAAAGAAGAAGAGGAATGAAGTATTTGTACACAATTTACAAGTCAGACACTCTGGAATCTCTGGATCAAACTGACTTCTATACACTCTGAGATGAATTTTTCTAACTCTTACTGTAGATTCGATTCGGGTTTCTCTGGCATTATTATCACTGTACAAAATGTTTTAAAATGATTTCCAATTCTTCCAAAGATTTGGCTGTAAAAAGCCAAAAATCTGTTAGTGAAAACTTTCCACAGGAGATTATACTGTGTGTTTCTCAGTCGTGAATCTGCTCACTGACACAGACCATGGTAGGTATCTTCAGGACCATGACCTCACACAACCCAGCATGTGTCATCTGAATGCCACCTGCTGGTCAAAGGTTACAATAACAGGCTACATTTACATTTATGGCATTCGGTATACTATTCCCTTATCCCGAGCAGGGGAGGTTTAAGGGCCTTGCTTAAGGGCCCAGCAGTGGCAGCTTGGTGGTGGTGGGATTTAAAGTTGTGACTTTCTCAATGCCTTACCACTTAGCTACCGCATGCTAAACATCCCTACATCAATGCAAGTTTTATTCTTGCTGCTACACAAGATTGTGTCCGATCTTGACCAGATTTGGATCGGATCACCTTAATCATTCTGAACTTTCCTCCTACAGTCAGAGAATTCACATCTGTCTGATCACTTTATACACAACATGAGTGAACCTACAAATCACACACGAATTGCTTTGATTAAATGTTATGATTCTGATTTCATGTCATTGATTACAGAACAGCTGTATTACATCTGTGAATGTGCAGCTCTCAGAGTCTGGATGCCTGCAACCCGAAAATGCTGCTTGCTTCTGTAATTGAGCTCAAAAACACCTTCCTGAGAACCAGGTTCATTAT
>MU581521.1:850107-852607 GCA_024362625.1 Silurus asotus | reverse complement strand
ATTTACATTCCAAACACACACACACACCCACACACACACACGCACACACACACACACACACACACACACACACACACACACACACACACACACACTGTTTGATGAGTCGCAGATAGACAAACATGCACCTGCATGAACATAAAAAAATCCAAGATTTAAATCTAAAATGAAACACACCCACACACACGCACATGCACACACACACACACACACACACACACACACACACACACACACACACACACACACACACACAGACACACTTGCATTAAATATTTATACAAAACCCAAGAAACAAATCCTCAGAACAAACTCAGGAAATCTGGATTACTTTGTTATTCACTGCACAAGCTGTGTTTAAAATACGCTCAATGAACTTATTACTGACATATTATCACACTCCTTACACACACACACACACACACACACACACACACACACACACACACAAACACACACACACACACACACAGGGTGATAGACGCTACATTAACCTGTGCCATCGAGGTGAGGAAAACAGAGACTGGGACTATTCTTGATCTTGTGTGTGTTATTTTTATGTTTTATGTTTCAGTTCTTTTTTGTTTGTTTTTTGTCTAGACAGCTTGAAGTAAACAAGTGTGAGGTTCACACACACACACACACACACACACACACAGTGTATCTTTTTCTTCTGAAAGATACAGTATATATATATACAGACCCTTTAAAAAGTCTGGAGTGTTTTAGGCTGTTTGAGAAACAAGTGAATGTTCCTTCTGTTTCTATACAACAAACTCATAAATGTTACAATATGAAGATTCACTTTAAACCAACAAATCTATAGATGTCCAGACCTTTTCATTGAAACACATTAGCATGAAGAACAGCGTTACACATTTAGCATCCAGGCAGGTCTATCATCAAACATTCAGCTGAAATATTTTGCGGTGTCTCTTGTAAAACGTTCTAAAGATGTTCTTCACTAGTGGGATATTTTCTTCTTCATCTCAGGGCAGTTCAGTAGGATTTAGGTGCAGTGACTGAGGAGGTGGTACCATGATAAATATCACTCCAGATGGCTCATCGTCTTGTTGTATGCTGAAGTCGGCTCCAATGAGTCGCAGTCCAGACAGAACTGCATGGTGCTGAAGTATAAAATGGAAGACATGTTGGTTCACTTTCAGTTTCTGGAACCTTCCCTGCTCCGAAACAACCCCAAACCATTAAGAAGATGTTGCAAGGCCTTCACATTCAGCATATGTGGGCTTTTTTAGTGTAAACAACATTGTAACCAATCAGATTGTGACTTCTAGCAGGTGTAATAATGTTTATTCATGTGGACAGTTACACTTTTTTATGATCCGTTTATAGTGTAATAATACACATTTACTTTCCTGTAGAATTTCCAAGAAAACACAAATGTACAGAAACACAGGAACCCCGAGGTGATGTGATGAGGTGGATATCCATGCTTCTGCTGGAGATGATGTGTTTGTGTGTGTGTGTGTGTGTGTGTGTGTGTGTGTGTGTGTGTGTATGGCTAGGTGGAGTTGTGGCTCCAGTGAAAGGAGACGTGTTGAATTGTGATCATTGTGTTTGTTGTGTTAGTGATGTTTATTCTCTCTGGATGAGATCCTGTGTGTGGTAAAATACACGACCTGGTACTGTATGTATTTAACACTCATAAATATACACATGTTCTTGCACAGCATTTCCTTCAGATGTATTGGCACCCTCGATCCCTTGTGATGCTCGGTGTGTGGAGAATAACTTCATGGCGTAGTGTATCGTGCATCATGAAGGTGAAAGAGGTGTGTATGGAAAAACAAACCATCTTAACATGTGTGGGTGAGAGAGGAAGAAGAAATTCATTTATACTACACACTGTTTCCTCAAAAACATCATTAAAATCATGTGATCTGAGACAGAAGAGAGAGGGGGGGAGAGAGAGAGAGAGAGAGAGAGAGAGAGAGAAAGAGAGAGAGAACACACACACACACACACACACACACACACAAACACAATTACATTACAGGCGGTTGCGTATTTTTTCGTATGCGCAGAACTCTCATTAGTCTCTTCCACCTGAATCTTCTGGATCAATCTGGGATCTACTGCTGCTAGGGTTTACTTGTTTGTGTGTGTGTGTGTGTGTGTGTGTGTGTGTGTGTGTGTGTGTGTGTGTGTGTGTGTGTGTGTGTGTGTGTGTGTGTTTTCTGAAACATGAATAAGGGCAAAAAATTTCCAGAACATTCTTGTGCCTTGAAAAGAGCTTCTGTCTCCCTGAATCTGTCTCTTCATCTACTCTCTGTGTTTATGAAAACACACACACACACACACACACACACACACACACACACACACACACACACACACACACACACACACACATACTTTCACAATAACGATAAGAATCTGCTCCTTTCAATATCAGGTCTTCTGTTTTGATGTTGAGATTTGTGTGTGTGTGTGTGTGTGTGTGTGTGTGTGTGTGTGTGGAGTATGTCCTCGCACCAGT
>MU581521.1:844348-850050 GCA_024362625.1 Silurus asotus | reverse complement strand
GGGGGTGAGAGAGAGAGAGAGTGAGGGTGTGTGTGTGTGTGTGTGTGTGTGTGTGTGTGTGTGTGTGTGTGTGTGTGTGTGTAAAGGGGTGGGGGCTTGAAGGATTTATAAAGGCCCATGAGCTTCTCACAAAGTGCAATAGAGAGAAGACGAGATAAAAGACACAATTTGTACATTTCCAACATCATATAGAGGTAAGTGAACTTCACTCACACACGCACACACACACACACACACACACACACACACACACACACACACACACACACACACCTCAAATATTTCACACACTGTACAGAATTAAAGTGTTTTCATCTGCTAGCACTGATTAATTTAACGTGTGTGTGTGTATGTGTGTGTGTGTGTGTGTGTGTGTGTGTGTGTGTGTGTGTGTGTGTGTGTGTGTGTGTGTGTGTGTGTGTATGGTCTAAATGATGAGTTCCAATCCACTTAAACCCTAACCTCTTAATCCATATCCCCTAATCCCTAGTCCCTTAATCCCTAACCCCTAATCATAGTCTCCTAATCCCTAACCCTTAGTCCCTTAATCTCTAACTCCTTATCCCCAATCCTTTCTCTCCTCACCCGTACCCTCAGCAGCACTGCCTGTCATTACTCCTAATCTTAATATATGAACTGGAGCTTGCTGATGTGGGGATTTAAACTCATGCTCTCCTCATGTCTAATCTCATCAAGCTTCCTTTATCTCCTCATGTAATCTTAGCAAACACACGATTCCCTTCTGTCTGGGAATTTCTTCTATCACCTCCTATCTAATCTCATCCAACTCTCACATATCCTCATGTCTAATCTCAGTAATCTCTCCTTCCTGGTCCAATTCTTACTAACACCGACCCTGAGTGCTCTCATACAACCCTCTCTCAACAAAAATCACATGCTTATAGAGACACTCTGATCCTCCCAGAGTCCACACACACACTCCTGTAAACATTGCTTTGGTCAAAACACACACACACACACACACACACACACACACACACACACACACACACACACTACCTGAAGTGTGTGTACACAAAGGCATGTTTAGATACTTATGAATGTGTGTGTTTTTCTGTTTTAGGTGATAAACATGCGATCTCTTCTCAGCTGTGTGACTCTGTGTGCCGTCCTGGTGATCGCACTGTGCTACGGTTCGCACCCAAACCTCACACTTTATATAACACTGTTTGTACACACACACACACACACACACACACACACACACACACACACACCTAATGGAAGTGATGTTTTTGTCTCTCTACAGACTCTGAGGAGAGTAACGAGTCATTTGAAGGTAAAAACTCTATAAAGTTTTCATTTTATTTTCAGTAATAAAGCACGTGTGTGTAACGTATGAATCGAGACATGTCTCAGAACCTTCTTGTTTACCTCCACACCTACTCTGTTTACTTTTCTCTTCTATCTTGTTTACCTCCACTTCTACTTGTTTATCCCCAGATATACCTCATTTACACCACGTCCACCTTGTTTTTAAATCCAGCTCTATTTGTTTACCGCAAAGTTTTACCTTCGTTACCTCCAACTCTACATGTTCCCCAATTTAATCTTGTTTACCAGTGGGGATGTAAATGAGCACAAGTTTGTGAGTAGTGGGCGGAGCCTGTTTTAGTGTTCGGTGAAAACAGTAAAAAGGAGAGAGTCAAGCGTTTAATAACAACGAGACCTCTTAACTCTGTCAACATTGAAACTCTTGGACTACCTGTGTGTGTGTGTGTGTGTGTGTGTGTGTGTGTGTGTGTGTGTGTGTGTGTGTGTGTGTGTGTGTGTGTATAAAACAGATTATGTGAGAATGAATCCCAACAGAGCTAACACATTCATCAGCACTTCAGGACGCAGGAATTACTACCGACAGAGGTGCTCACAACTACACAACTACACAAACACACAAATACACAAACACATTTACACACACAGATTGGAGCATCTTTCTATCTGTATCTAATCCCAGCCATTTATTTATTTATTTATTTATTTATTTTGCAGTTATAAGCCTGTGAGTGAACTTCGCTCTGAGATTTGTGAGGCTTATGTTCAGTGTCGAAGGCTGGCGCAGCGCTACGGCTCTCAGATGGCATATCACTCGTACTTCGCTAATAACCAGGGCCGAAACTAACACTGGTTCTGAGCAGGCTACATACTGTGTGTTCAGATCCACACACTAACCCTGACTTCACAAACAAAACTACTTTTACTTTTCCACAATCATGTCTGTAACTTTTCTTTCTCTTTTTGAACCAGATTAGGATCAGTTTATATGAACTGGATCAGATTACAATCCAATTAATCCAACTAAAATCTATTTAGCCATATTTCATTTAACTGAATCAAATAAAACCCAATTCATTTAAACCTTACCAGATTAATTAAAATGAATCCTAGTGAATTAGCTTTAACTGAGTTTACTTTCATTTCTATTAAATGTAACTGAATCTTTATAAACAGAATCAGATGAAACCAGATCAGAACTACGTTTGTGTAATCATGTATTTTACTAATATTGTTACTGACATTCTATTTGTAGTCTATCTACTCACTTATTTTCTTACACACACACACACACACACACACACACACACACACACACACACTTGTACTTCACATGTAATCCTCAAACAGTTATTTTTACACGAGATTAATTATAAAAAATAAAATTAAGTTTTCATCACACGTGTTGCTTGTTCTTGCCTTCTTGCTCCGGTTGCCAGGTGTTGACTGCAGGTACAATGCATATTTAATTTGAAGAAGTAAACAAGTAACAAACAACTGAAACCATATTCCTGGAATGGTCCTACATTTTTGCTTGGTGAAAATCTTTTCGTCGCTGTCTCACTCATGATGGAACTGGAACTGGATGTTACTATAGTGTTTATAAACAGCGCATTCATTTAGATTCAACTGACAAACACAAACTACCAACACTCTGAACTCACGCCTGAACTTCCAACCAATCACAATCCACTATTCACACCTGAACTTTCAACCAATCACAATCCACTATTCACACCTGAACCTCCAGCCAATCACAATCCACTATTTACACTGGACCAGGGCTTAAAATGTTACTGCACTTCTTCCTCTACAGATCTGCTGAAAATAACAAAAACACGTGTTGAGTTTGTGAGACAGAGGAGAATGAAGTTCAGTAACACTGTAAACTTTATATTTCTTTTATTCCCATTTTACCGACACATGAAACAGTAAACGATAATAAATTCCATGAACACAAACTTTTAATCAACAGCCTGAACACCTCAGAGTGATGTAGCAGAGGCTGAGGAACTTCAGGTCTAAAACAAGAGAACACGTATCTGTTGTGTGTGTGTGTGTGTGCGTGTGTGTGATACAGAAGTCACATGCCCATGTTGAGCCACGTTTACTCTCCACACATCTGCGTTATCCTGAGATTAATAGGTGGAAATGAAGTTTTCTTGGTCTGAGTCTCCAAACAGTTAAATTACACAGCGTTTGTCCAAACCCAATCACACACGGCGTCTCGTGGGGAAGGGACTGAAGAACAGAGTCTCGTTTAGGACACAGCCACGTCTGACACGTTTCAGTCCAAAGCCAGAAAACCGCTGCATCAGCACTCTGCATTCTTACACTCGAGCAGGTTCATCGTCTGTTCTAAACATACGCAGACATTTAAAGTTTATTTTCATGATAAAATAAATTACAGGATGCCACTTTGACACGTCTGCTGTCCCCATTCTGCCTCGCAGTGTGAGCACGCTTACATCACAATCACATTAACCAATCACTGTGTTTACTTCCGTTTACATTTAAAACAATTCAGAAACAGAGGCAAAGAGAATATCTGGTGTGTGTGTGTGTGTGTGTGTGTGTGTGTGTGTGTGTGTGTGTGTGTGTGTGTGTGTGTGTGTGTGTGTGTTCTAGACATTTGTCTATAAAAAGCATTTGAAACAATTGAATCTTTTTATTCATACAAAACATATTAATACTTTTATATATTTACTTAAATGTGCATAATAATTAATCTTCAACTAATATCAACACTAAAAAATAAATATATTACCTGGACCAACTCTTCATCTTCTTTCTTTTCTTCTTCTTCTTCTTCTTGCTTTGCCATGGCCACTAGTTTAAAGCATGCTGTCATTAGCTCAGCTACACTATAAAATATTTATTTGTTTAGAAAAATATGTTTTTTGCTTTACTTTAAAAATTCACACTTTAATCTATGTATTATACAGGCCTATAGGAAAACAGCACATATACTCATGACTCTCTCTCTCTGTAAATGTGCCAGGCCTCACAGGTAATGGGTGAGTTTGCACAACAAAATCAGTAGAACAATGGAGCTGCAGGTCTGTGAAAATCTCAGCAGGGGTGCTACTAGGTGTGAGGTCCAGGGAATTTACGCAAATTTGCGCAGGTTTAGCAAATCTAATCAGACCTATACAACAGTTCACCAGTCAAGATGGCACTGTAAGACAAGGCTCTTTCTCCAGTGGATATAAATATCTGAAACCAGTTAATATCACCATTTAAATGTGGGTCTCCACCCTCTGAACGCATGAGTCCATGTACAGTCATCCAAAAAACCCAACGTTTCTGCATTCTGACCTGATGATGAAAAAACAAATGCGTCTCTTAGGAGGTTGCAAAGCGAGAAACTGAAGTGCAGCTATGTGAGATGTCATCAAGTGTTTTTGATAATAAAGTATTTTTGAATTGTCCATTCGTCTCGTGTTGATCGTGAGTTCAAGCGCGAGCGACGTGCCGACTTTAAGAACGCTAAAGTCAAAGTTTGTAGAAAGCCACTCACAGCTTCCTGTAGGCTCGAGCATCGTTCATTATTTAATCAAAAGAACTTCAACTGTCTGTTTTTGAAATAAATTCTGGTGATGTTTACGTGATCATAGCCTCCATACAATTTAAACAAACAAATACAGCTGAAGGAACTTCTGGTTCTGCGTAATAGTTTGTCTCTTTTATACTTTGCACACCTGGTCAATAAACATGATTCTGATTCTTCCACATCCACTGTTGATTTGGAAATTTTGTGCATTTTTAAGAGTTTAAAATGCAATAGATTATAGGATCTGTGTTACTATATCTCTAGTCTATATTGCTTTAGTAGGAGGGAAATTATTTCCATATCCATATAGAAATATTACATTTACCCCATTTTACTGTACAGCAATGTTCATTACCCCTAAGAGTGGGTGAGGGGGTTACTGTAAATAAATTACTGAACAAATGACTAAAAGTCCTGCTGATTTACTCTGTGTGTCAATTTGAGTATTTTATAAGAAAATCCAAACATTTTTAAAGTTCAAAACATTTAAAATCTCTCCTCTATCAGAGTCTACTTCGTCCATTTCCTGAATCCAGGCCAAAGCCTGTTGCGTGGAGAGGTTCTTCCTGCGTGGCAGTGATACGGAGGCCATCCTGATGTGCGTTCTCAAAAGAAAAAATGATTCTCCCGTCTGGGTCGGTCTGCTTTAATGCACAGCACTGTGCTGTAGTCATGCAATGCAACTCCCTTACATACACACTCACAATGGACAGAATCATGACCAATTGTTTGGAAGGTTTCCTATCCAGCTCGAAGGACAAAATGTTAGGATTTTCACTATCTGGTGTGCTGATCAGGGGATTGTACTCGCCCCAGCGTGTCAGTCAAAACACTGTACAGGATTCAGAACACTCTA
>MU581521.1:759348-839348 GCA_024362625.1 Silurus asotus | reverse complement strand
ACAGAAAGCAGAACTTGAAGAAAATTACTTGTTGTGATTATTGAGAGCTAAAAAGAGAGAAAGTTTTCTGAATGTTTGTGTTGAGGTTCTGATCACAGTGTGTAAAGAATCCAAGGTCTATGTGTCCCAATGAATAGAACATACACACTCTATCTGTCTCAGTAAAGGGACCACCGTGACATCTGCAGCAGTTCCTGGGGTTCCCCGGTTACCACCTGGACGCAAACCGCCTGGACCTCCACCTGGGCCTCCACCTCCTCAAATACTTTTGCTCTATAAACCAGGTACATCAGTGATCAGTACACCCTGAGAACTTGTCTACCTCAGACGTAAAACACATTTTCTTTTTCAGCGATGGAGAAGTGCGAGTTTAGCGATTTATTTCTTGGCTTGAAAGAAATAAATGTTACGACTAACAGTGTATTTGTGTGTGTGTTTATATTGTGATCTCAGTCTTACATTTCATTCTTAATAGTCTTACCAAAGTCTTAAATTTGACTTGTAGAAACCTTGTTCACACACTGACCTCAAGATCTTAAGTCCAGAACCTGAGGAAAAGACTTTTCTATCTGGTCACTCAGCTCAAATTGCTTGAATGCACAGTTTGGTGTTGAGAGTCACCGTAGTAACCCACAGTCTCTTATAGCCGTGTTTGTGTATTTGTCAGATGCAGGAGGTGAGGCTGACGCAGACATGGTCGATCGAGACAGCGATAGCCTCTCAGAGGGAGGAGAGGACGAGAGTGAATCGGACGACCAGAGCGACGGAGAGGGGGATGAACCGCTGGATAGGAGGGGTACCGGAAGCCGACATGATGAACGAGAGCGGGATGAGGAGAGGGAAAGAGGTCGGGCAGAGCTACTAGAGAGCTGATAAAGATGGTTTGTGTCTGGGGGTTTTTCGCACGTTGTGCTCATGTTTGTGTTTGTGGTGTTTAGGTCGCATTGTCCGTTTTGCTGATATCCCACAGCCGGCAAAGAAGCGGAAGAAGAGGGTTGTGAAGAAAACAAAGGCTATTACACCTTTACAGGCCATGATGTTGAGGATGGCAGGTACTCTCTCTCTCTCTCTCTCTCTCTCTCTCACACACACACAAAGTTCAATATAGTCTAGGTCTATAACATGGATCTCTTTATACTACGTGTGTTTGTGTGTGTGTGTGTGTGTGTGTGTAGGTCAGTCTGTTCCAGAGGAAGAGGAGGAGGTTGAAGAGGAGGAGTACACGGACTCCGATCAGTCTGACAGCGAAGCCTTGGAACCCCCTGGCGACAACCAATCAGTTCTGTCAATGAACAGACTCCCCCCACCATCAGCCCCAATGGGAGCGCCGCCACCACAACAGCAGCCACCACCCCATCTGCAGCCTCCACCAATCTCAGGCCCTCCTCCTTTAGGACCTCCTCCTGCTCCTCCAATGAGGCCCCCAGGTCCACCCTCAGGTCCCCCTCCTGGACCTCCACCAGGTAAGTCAGAATATTTTTAATTTACTGTCAGTGAATGAGAATTCAAGCCAACTAGATGTGTGTGTTGTGTTGTGTGTACAGGTGCCCCACCATTCCTCAGACCCCCGAATCTACCTGGTGCCCTGAGGGGGCCAATGCCTCGTATGTTGCCCCCTGGTCCCCCTCCTGGACGACCTCCAGGCCCACCCCCCGGCCCACCACCAGGTCTTCCTCCAGGTCCCCCTCCAAGGGGACCGCCTCCCAGGCTGCCTCCACCTGCACCACCAGGTGAGTGTTGCCAGTACTGTGTATCCTAAAACAAGTTTTGCACCTTAATGGAATCATTCTTGTATTGTTGGATACAGGTATAACTCTTAGTTGTGTTTTTTTCTGCAGGAATGCCTCCTCCTCCTCCTCGTGCTGGGCCTCCACGTATGGCTCCACCCCTCTCCATGTTCCCACCCCCTTTGAACCCCAATGTCCTGAGTGCCCCTCCCAGCATCGTTCCTCGTCAGAAACCCCCAGCTTCCTCTGCCGCATCTGCCCCTGGCAACGAACCCTCAATCTTAGCTCCACCTTCCCTCTCCCTCTCCATCCGCCCGTCTTCTCTACAGATGCCCCCTCCTCCGGGTACTGTTCCTACCCCTGTCAACCCCCCGACCCATACCATAGAGAAGCGTGCAAACATCACGAGCGTCCCCGGGGCTGCGGGCCAATCAGGCGCTGCCACTATCTCTGCAAAACCGCAGATCATCAACCCCAAAGCGGAAGTGACACGGTTCGTACCCACGGCCTTGCGTGTGCGGCGAGACCGAGTTACCCCACAGGGGGCCGTGACTGCAGAGAAAGCAGGAAGGATGGAAAACGAGAGAATGGGGCACAGCCTGAAACCCATGCTCTCAGTAAACCCTGCCCAGCCTAGCTCCAACTCTGCCCCTAGCAACATGAAGACAAAAGACCAGGTGTATGAGGCTTTCATGAGAGAGATGGAGGGATTACTGTAAAACAGTGGGGGGCGGGGCTAGGATAGGTAGAAGATAATTGGTCAGAAATGTGAGGATAAAGTCTGCATCGTGTATATCTATGCTAGCGTCCATAAATTACACCATGTTCCTGGAATCAGCTGTACGACTGGGTCCTATCGTGAGTTAACCCCAACATTTTTATATTGAGCTATGTTTAGATGTTTAGTGTCTGATTTGGAGATGGGATTATGTATTGATGTGTTTCTGAACTCAAAAATAAACACCAAAACCTTCTCAGACTGTTTCCCTGTGTATCTGTGCCATTTCTACTATATGTTTTGATCATTTGTAAATTGTTAACCTTTAGATTTATTCACACCAATTTCACCAGTTACGTTTTTAATCCTCATAAATAAAAAGGACTGATTTCACTAAATGTAGTTGAATAAAAGTAAAATATTTGAGTTTAGAACACACTTCAGACCCAGAAATAACTGCTAACTATATGCTAATTAAATTAATGCTTTGATATTGAAGAAAACAAAAGATTTCACTTACAGTCAGAAGAATTATAATTATACAATCGATATAAAATAAAGATCATTTATTGGTTTAGTTTATTATTTAAACATTTTCTTTAATTTTTTTTAAAACCACACACTCGCCGGGAACTACATTTCCCCTAAGCCATTGCGGTCGTACTTTCCACTTCCGCTCTTGCGCAGTTTGTCTTCACAACACGTTGGTGCTAAAACATGGCCGATTCAATAGAAGCAGCAGATCCAGAGATTTCTGAGGAATCACACGAGGAAGAAGCTGAAGTTACACTCGAAGAGGAGAAGGTAGAGCCGACAAAGAGCTTCAAAGAGCTGGTAACGAGGATTATTATCTTTCTCTCTCTCTCACTCACTCACTCACTCACTCATACACACACACACACACACACACACACACACACACAGGAGATACGAGTTCGACTTTTCTAAACAACTTCGCTGTGTGTGTGTGTGTGTGTGTGTGTGTGTGTGTGTGTGTGTGTGTGTGTGTGTGTGTGTGTGTGTTGTAGGGAGTAACAGAGGTGCTGTGTGAAGCATGTGATTTGTTGGGATGGAAAACACCTACCAAGATTCAGATCGAGGCGATTCCTGTTGCTCTGGAAGGTGAGTGTGTGTGTGTGTGTGTGTGTGTGTGTGATTTCTGAAAGCCTGTCTGTCTGTCTGTCTGTCTATGTGTCTCTCTGTGTATCTCTCACCCTGAGTGTGTGTGTGTGTGTGTGTTAGGGAGAGATGTGATTGGTCTGGCTGAGACGGGTTCAGGGAAGACTGGAGCGTTCGCTGTGCCCATCCTGCAGTCTCTCCTCTTGTCTCCTCAGCGTCTCCACACACTCGTCCTGACGCCCACCAGAGAACTCGCCTTCCAGATCTCCGAGCAGTTTGAGGCTCTGGGTTCGAGCATCGGGGTAAAGACGGGTCAGTTACACCTTCCAGTGTTTTATTTTATTTATTACATCGTCATGTTCTCCCCATGTGATGCTGTGGAACGCGTGTCCTCACCTGGAGACTCAGATACACAGCACACAATCACATCTCACCTCACAGAGAACTTCATCGTTCAGACACACACACACACACACCTCGTATTTGGACTTGCACCACTGTCACAGCTGTTCTCTACAGAATTGAACACTTTTGGTTTTTGTGTGTGTGTGTGTGTGTGTGTGTGTGTGTGTTTTTTTCTTACAGCCGTTATTGTTGGTGGAATTGACATGATGTCACAGTCACTGGTGCTGGCTAAGAAACCTCATGTAGTAATTGGTGAGTGTGTGTGTGTGTGTGTGTGTGTGTGTGTGTGTGTGTGTATATGGCAGTCACTTACTCCAGTACCACCTTGAGTGCATCAGGTAATTTAGACTGTGTGTGTGTGTGTGTGTGTGTGTGTATCAGCTACTCCTGGTAGATTAATTGACCACCTGGAGAACACAAAGGGATTTAACCTCCGAGCTGTGAAGTTCCTGGTGATGGATGAAGCGGATCGGATTCTCAACATGGACTTTGAGTCTGAGGTAAATTCTCACAACGCACAATAAATACTTGACACCATTTTTGCCACAATCAAGAAGGACTTAAATCTTATCTGAGCAGTGAAGGGCTAAGGGCCTTGCTCGAGGACCCAGAAGTGGTACTGGGATTTGAACTCATAACCTTTCAAACAACGTCTTAAGCACTGAGCTCAGGGTTTCCTCAGGGTCTTAAGAAGTCTTGATTAAAATTGCTTGGTTAAGGTCAGTTGCAACATGTTTGTGTGTGTTTTTATGTTGTGATATCGGTCTTACATTTAACTCTTAATGACCTAAAACAGCTCCTAAATCTGACGTGACAAATCCTTGAGCTTCATACTTGCTGTCTGTGTTTCTTTTCTCTCTCAGGTGGATAAAATTCTGAAGGTGATTCCACGAGAGAGACACACATTCCTATTTTCTGCCACCATGACGAAAAAGGTACACACACTGCATACACTTACACAGTCTGAACTGAACCGTGTGCATGGTAATGAATTGTGTGTGTGTGTGTTTTATGTTTAGGTCCAGAAATTACAGAGAGCTGCTTTAAAGGATCCGGTGAAATGCGCCGTTTCTACCAAATACGCCACAGTGGACAAGCTGCAGCAATATTACATCTTCATCCCCGCTAAATACAAGGTACCACCTAATGAAATTACTAAGCTAAAGATAGAATGATGGTGGATGAGGTTCTGGTTGGACCAGCGATCTGATACTGTGACCGATAATGAGACGCTTATTCCATATCAGATTGGATATTCACTCAGGTGTTGTGTTTCAGGACTGCTACCTGGTCTCCATCCTGAATGAATTGGCGGGGAACTCCTTCATGGTTTTCTGCAGCACGTGCAACAACACACAACGGGTGACGCTGTTACTGAGGAACCTGGGAATCACAGCCATCCCTCTCCACGGACAAATGAGCCAGGTACACTTACACATCTGGACATGCATGCTCCGTTGTTCTCCTAATAGGGACATGGGACTCCTGCCTTCAGGAAGGAAATCCAAAATAATAAATATCTGGTGAAACCACCCTTAGCCCCAATCCAGGCGTTTCTCGGTACGTTTGCACACGGTTCATAAAGGAACTCAGCAGGTCTATGTGAAGGCAGAAACTATCAAGAGGAGTTTTTCTCAACACTGAAGATAGTTCCTTAATGACATTGTTTGTCATTAAGGAACTCCAATTACAGAAATGCAGCTCAAACCTGCAGGAAACCTCCATCCAACCACCTGTAGGCTTCAGATACTCATTATTGCTTCTCCAGCCCTTTGATGAAGATCCTGCGTCCTGTTACAGCAAATATTTCAGTCCAGAGAACCTGCTGTCTTGTTTCTGCCCTAGTAGTTTACTTTATACATGGGAGCATCACCATGCTGGAGCAGGTTTGGGTCTCCAGGTTCATGTGAAGGGAAATTTCATGCTCATGCATTTAAAGACATGTGATACAACTGTGTGCCTTCAGCTTAACGAGAACCGCTTGGGAGCTTTGGGTGTGCCAATACTTTAGTCCATATAGTGTATAATATATTGAACAGGACTGTACGTGTATGTGAGACTGAAGTAAACGCTTGAGAATAAAAACGCATGCATGCTGGTGCTCAGGGGATCAATGAGGGTTTGGAATCACTGGTTGATGTTTGTGTGTTCTGTGTAGAATAAACGTTTGGGTGCCCTGAATAAGTTTAAGTCTAAGTCTCGCTCGGTGCTGTTGGCGACGGACGTGGCCTCTCGTGGGCTGGACATTCCACATGTAGACTGCGTCATCAACTTCGACATCCCAACACACTCGAAGGTAACGCAATAAAGATCAGTGCACACACACACACACACACACACACACACACACACACACACACACACACACACACCCGAACACTGAAGGGAACAATATTACATCAGTACATGAGGGTTGTTAAGCTGATGTGTGTGTGTGTGTGTGTGTGTGTGTGTGTGTGTGTGTGTGTGTGTGTGTGTGTTTCAGGACTACATTCACCGTGTGGGCAGAACAGCCAGAGCAGGACGATCGGGAAAATCCATCACATTCGTCACACAGTAATGCTTCATGCTCTCGACACTCAGAAATATTTTTACACTCCGTGCACAGTGAACAGTTCAGCCACTGTAGACGAACGAGTTACATTAGTGAAATAAACAGAACAGGTTCCTCTCCTCCTATAACCTCCAGCGTTCTCATTGTTCCGTCTTCAGGTACGACGTGGAACTTTTCCAGCGAATTGAAACTCTGATTGGGAAGAAACTTCCGGCATTCCCCACACAAGAAGAGGAAGTGATGATGCTGGTGGAGCGAGTGAGCGAGGCGCAGAGATTCGCTCGACTTGTACGTCAAGAATTTAAAAATGAACAGTTCCGGATCTCATCCTGGGCCTGAGCGCGATGAGTTTTTACCACAAATCACTGAATTCTACAGCTGCTTCCCTCTGATAGTGTCCTCACTTCATTTGTGTTTTCTTTCTTGCTGTACAGGAGATGAAGGAACAGGGAGAGAAGAGAAAAAGGAACGGAAGAGAGGAAGAAGGAGATGACGCCGAGCACTCGAGCGGTGTGCGGAAGAAAGTGAAGGGAGGAAAGTTTGCAGGAGGGAGAGGCGCTGGCTCTGGGAGAGGCGTTGGCTCTGGGAGGGGCGCTGGCTCCAGGAGAGGGCGCTAGATATATGCTTCCTCAAGTGAAACCTTTCTGTATATAATACGTTAGTGATGCACCACTGTCTCTGTTTCTCATGAAATAAACATTGCTTCTTTAAAACATCTGTTCTGTCAATTTATTTAACTTTTTTCGGCTGTTAACAGCAGTATTATGGAATAAACCCTAAATTGTCCAGTGCAAAAAAAATAGTTTTTGGAGGAAGTGATCACTGTAATTAAGGAAAGCGAGGAATCAAACATCTCTGCTGTGGAAGTGCAATGAGAAGTGAATAGTGCAAAAAAATGACTTGAAGGATGATGTTACTGTGTGTTGGTTTGAAAACTGGTTATTGCAGCAGTTGTATGTTTTCTGTGGCCATTGTGCAGTGTTATTGACTGATTCAACTAATAAATGCTTCACTTAAAGTAACGTATTTGGATGCTGAATCCTACAGATTGAAAGTTAAGATAAATAACAGTGGGAGAGGAGATCACAGCTCAGTGGGTAACGCTTTGGATTTTGGCTCTGAAGGTTGTGACTTCAAACCTCAACCATATCTTACTACCACTCGTTGCTGTGTCTTGTAAATATCTCTTCTGCTGGAAGATCTGCTCCTTTCGAACTCCTTGAACAAGCAGGTAGTATGAAAATTGAAATTGCATCTTGAACATACTTCAATTATTTACATCGTGTTGAGGAACCTGTACCCACGACCCACACGTTTTCACTTTTCACCTTCCATTCTTGGATCTAGGAGTGGATGTCAAACCTGAATAGTGATGTTCTCTGACTTCTGACTGATAGGAAAAGACTCAGAGTTTGCAACAGAAAGCTGATCTGGTGTCCTTGGTAGCTTCTCCTTGCATTGGTACTAGATGGCAACGTTACATTTGACAGTCTCTTGCTGTAAATTTACAAGTTTTTTTTTTAGCAGACTGGCAACAATTGTTCCTGAATCCTTAGAATCAGATACCCAGCATCCAGGGCTTGTGCTCCAGAGAGACTCAGTAACAGCTTGTGATCAGTTTCCATCTTAAAGTGCTTGTAGAAAAGTACAAAACAAGTGTAACATTGTGTCTCAGTTTAAACATTTATGTTCTCTATGTTCTATTGTGAATAAAATATTGGCTCATATGATTTGAAAGTCTTTTAGTTATAATTTTTTATTTTTTTTTATTTGGGGAATTCTGGTTGTATGTAATGTGTGTGTATATTGAAATATATGTAATTTTAATAGAATGATGTACTACATCTCATATCTACATTGAGTTTGAGTCAGGAGGAGCATGTTGCCCAGCTCTTCTCTTCTCCTCTACCCAGCCTGGTTTCTGGACCTTCTATAGCCCACGTGCCTGTCCCTGCTTCTGTGTCTGAGCGAGATCACTTTTGTCTGCTTGTAAACATGAGAAAAGATCAGCTTCTGCTCTCTTTCATGCTGACAGTCTTTGGACAGACTATCTGGTATGAGCCACCAGTTCCTTTCCTCATCTACCACTAGGCTCCAACACCAGCCTGTGTCACATGCATCACATGCATTGATGCCAAACTTTCACTTGTGGAAATCACATGCAAAACAGTTTGTAATAATGAAGTAATATAACATATGTGGTGCTGAAGACATGGATGTGTGAAGTGAGTACGAGTGTTGGGTCTGGGTTGTACAGATCAGTCCCACATTTAAGTGTGTGTGTGTGTGTGTGTGTGTTTGTGTGTGTGTGTTTTAGTTTTGGTTTAGTTTAGCCAAATGCTGTTGGCTATGCAGATGCAGGTGTGTGGTGTAAATGGTGGTCATTTCAGCCATAATATTTACTAAAAAAAATCTCAATAGATGGCGTAATTACACATTTCTCCAGCAGGGGACTGTGTCGTCTGCTCATTCCCTTCCTACAGACCAATAGATTGAAGAAGAAGAAGAAGAAGCTGCTGTTTTTGTTTTTAGGTTGAGCAGCTGAGCCTTCCGATTGACTTATTATTTATGTGTTAAAATGATTTCACAGTGTTGAGATAGAAGTTTTTAACCTTCATTCTGCTTTTAAATCCCATGGTAAGTTAAAGTGTTGCTTCTAAATGAGCTGCCTGGCTAACAGTAGTGGTTAAATATTCCAGAATATAGATTTCTGCTTCATTAGTCTGTGCTGAGTTATAAACTGTTTCTCTAAACTTTAACTCTAAAGGAGTAGATGTCTGTTTCAGTCTTCACTAGCAGCTGTTAGGGAGGTTTCTGCCCCATGGTGTGCTCAGGGAATATTAACCATCACATCATTTGGCTGACCACAAATTACTCATTGCCAATTTTCTAACCGTGTGTCCACACAAAGAAGTGAAACTGAAACACACTGACCACAGAACATTTAGAATACACCGATCAGCCATAACATTTAAACCACTGAGAGGTAAAGATGTTGATCTCCTTACAGTGCCACCTGTTCTAAGGTGGGATTCATTATGCAGCAGGTGAATACTGAGCTCTCGAAGTTGATGTGCAGGAAACAGGAAAAATGGCCTGTGTGACTTTGAGAAGGGCCACATGGTGATGTCTGGAAGTCCAGGTCAGAACAGCTGTAAGACATTTGTGTTTGGACCATGACAGAGATGTTAAGAAGCTGGACAAAAAAAAAATCCAGTCCATGGAAGCTCTTTCTTACAGCACTTAAATGATCTGCTGCACATGTCTTGATGTCAGATGCCACACAGACCTTCAGAGGTCTTCAGGAGTTTTGTATGCAAAAGGAGGAAGTATACAGTATTAGGTGGGTGTTTATTTTATTATTATTATTATTATGCCTGATCGGTGTATAAGATAAAAACACAGTAATTAGATTTCTTTACATATTTGTGGCTCAATGTAAAATATGGGCCCAGTGAGAAGGAACTATGGTTATATGGATCTTTTTGCTTTATAACATCATTAGTGTATGGAATGAAGAAAATCACAGTTAACACATTTATTCCTGAAACTTAGCCGTTATTCTCTCAATCTTCACGTCTGTGAGCGGGCTCGAAGAAGCGAGATGTTTTAGTATCTTTTAAAGTAAATCATATGCTTTGCACAAGTGGATAATTTATTCAATCTTTTGGAGGAATGTAGATTTTAAAGATTTACTGAGTCTATTTGCAACAGCACTACTTTAGGCTACTTCAAATGAAATCAGCAAAAGCCAGACATTCTTCTGAGCCTCCTTCTGTTAAAATCATGTGCTCATTTTATTTACAGTGAGCATTCATATTTAGTTAAAGATTGTTGGTAAAATGTGGATTATTGTTGTTTGGTCACTAGCTGAGCAAGTCTGTACAGATAGAGAAGCCTATGACAGCTCAAGGATCTTCAGGCTCTGTGAGTCTCTTCCACCCTGAGGATCAACTGAATGCAGGATTCCAAAAGAAGCCTATAAAAGAAGACCCTGAAGATGAAGAAAACCATTGTAAGGAATGAGTTCTACAGTTCCTTCTACATATATTTAAACATCTACACCTACATTTAAATGTAATCAAACTGCTGGTGGTGAGATATCCAAGACCAATCTATCATCTAAGACCCATCTCCCCTGTGGAGCATGTCTAATGAGGCTTCACTTTTGACATTATCTAATTCAGTTCCTTGTAAATGACTTGAATAGCATTTCCTTTTCATTTTTATGTTTTCATTGTTTTATTATTTATATAAATTGAAATAATGAAACTTTAGTTCAAAGGACATCAAGCTGGGTGGGGCATGTCACCCCATTGGACCAGAAGAATGAAGGAATTTACCAGAAGCTTATTAAAGAAGAACCTGAAGATGGAGATTACTCCTGTAAGGCAACAGATCAAACTAGATTCCAGTCACTGACCACCACTAAAAAATCTGTTACTTGTTTACTGTTAATTAATTTATTATTAAATGTAAATAATTTATTTGAATGGACAAAACCAATTTTAGTTAGAAGTTAATCTTCTCATATCTGTTTAACCAATGAACCTTTAGGTAGTGAGACATCAAGTTGTGTTGTGGACCGTCAGACTGAGGAATTCCACGAAAAGCCTTTAAAAGAAGAGCCCGCTGAAGATGAATATCTGTGTAAGACAACAGCAGGGGTCTAAAATTCTACTTCTAACTTGACTTTAAAGCATTCTTCTGTCTTATCCAGAATCTCAAGTTACAGATCAGAACAAAACTCATGATATTCTCTCTCCTCTGTAAATCATTTTTCAAATTTGTCCCTATGTTTGTGTGGACAGGAGGACATAACACAGATGAAGACCTATCTTTTCAAATGATCTGAGCCCAACTATGGGCAATTCAATATACACACCTCTTACATCCTGTACATGAAAGATAGAACATCTATAAGATTGGATCAGTTCTTGATGATAAGATCTTAAATCTGCACAGTATCTTTACTTACTTTGTTCCTTTGTTCTAGACTGTGAGTACTGTAACTCCTTCTTCATCAACAAGTGTGAGATACACGGTCCAGCTCTCTTCTTGCCTGATACCCCTGTTCCTCAGGGGGTTTCGGACAGAGCCAGACAAACCCTTCCCCCTGGTCTAGAGGTTCGGGAATCTGTTATTCCTTATGCAGGCCTGGGCGTGTTTAATAAAGGGGATACAATTCCAGTTGGTGCCCATTTTGGGCCTTACCAGGGAGATCTGGTGGACAAAGAAGAAGCCTTGGGAAGTAGCTACTCTTGGGTGGTAAGTTGTAGAAATGTAATATATGATATGAATAACATAACACTGCATTTCTTAGCTTATACATTTCATATTTATTTGTTAAGGTTTCTCAATGTTATCAACAGTGTTAGGACAATCATTTTGAACTTATTTGTTTACCGCCGTCTTAATGTACATTATAATATTACATAAGGTTGGTTGCAATGGTTTTGGAACCAGGAGGCACATTGGAGCTTTTACTTGCTGGTTGCAAAGTATTAAATATCTCAGTTATACACCACAAGCTGCCAGTTTAACTGATTTTGGACTTCCAGCTAAATTCTTTTGTTTTACTAGTAATGTGCATAGAACTAGTTTACTAGTCCAACCTAAAAAACAAAAAGCTTTCATGCACTATTTTCTGAATTAACTTGACCTTTTTATTCTGAACATTAGTAGCTTTCTTTTGATTTCAAGCCGTTCCTAACATGAGTTTTTTCTCTCTTCAGATTTACAAGAATAGGCATTTTGAGAAATACATAGATGGTAAGAAAGTGACTCATGCGAATTGGATGAGGTGAGGAATACATGAACCTGAGGGATCTTAGGTGTTTGGTATAAAGCGGTTAGTTTAGCGGACTTTTTTTGTGGTTAACATTTTTTTCCCTTTGTATTCCTGTGTTGTCTCTTTTCTTTGTTACCTCAGGTATGTAAATTGTGCTGATAACAAAGGAGAGAGTAATGTGTTGGTGGTCCAGTACCAAGGGGAGATTTTCTACCGTTGCTCTCACCCCATCAAAACGAGACAGGAGCTTTTAGTGTGGTATGACGAGAAGTACGCTTGGGATCTTGGCATCACTTTCAACAGCATCTGGGAAAAAAAGTGCTCCGTAAGCGGTAATAAAAAAACAAAACATTTTTAACACTCATGTATTAACAACTTAAAGTGTTATACATACATCTTATACACTGAAACAAGAGGAAATCTTACAAAGCTTTTGTTGTGTATGGATTCATTCACCTGGGTCAAAAGTTTTTAAACCAAACTTGGTTTTAATTACAGATGCAAGTGTTCTGGTACATTCAACAGATTTTCATTCAGATTGTGGTCTTTGGTTTGAGGCCACCACTGTAACACAATGACATTTTTATGGTATTGTGGCATGATTTTTGTCCCTTCCAGACAGGGACAGGTGGAACTGAACAATTAACCAATTTCCTACTACTAGTTGCTGAGGAGAAACATCCCACGATTTATTTTTTGCTTTGCCTTATTGGTAGGCTGATAAATATAATAGATATTTGGTTCCACTCAGGTCAGGATGTGTTCCCTTTTGAGTCTGTTTCCTCTGAAAGTTTCTTCCTCGTGCCATCTCAGGGAGTTTTTCCTTGCCACAGTTGACACTGGCTTATAATTATAAGGAACAAACTTCTACATTCTTTACATTCAAACTTCTACATTCTTCAATACTTTCTCTGTAAAGCTGCTTTGAGAAAATGTCCATTGTTAAAAGTGCTCTACAAATAAAAATGACTTTCATTGATTTTAAAAATTATTTGCTTTTAACTTGGTTTGTAACAGCCTAGTTTTGTTTAATGTTGCTTTTTTTGTGTGTGTGTGTTTCAGAAACCAGTGGTTGCTTATTGGGAGGTTTCTCTTGTTCCTTGTGTTCACTTTTCTATACAACTCAAATCGACCTTAACAAACATATCGAAAAGTACCATGGTGAGGAAAATACAAGCATGTTGAGATCTGAAGAACTTAAAGATGAAACACAGAAAAACACCAGAAACCCTGCATACACTGCTTTTGAATCCGCTACACCCTCTTGTGTACCGAAAGAGGTGTACTGCTGCTCGCAGTGTGGGAAGCGGTTTGCTGGTCGGCGGAACCTGAAACAACACCAGCGCATTCACACGGGGGAAAGACCATTTCTCTGCTCACAGTGTGGAAAGCATTTCGCTCGACAGAGTCATCTTCAAGCACATCAGACCATACATACAGGAGAGAAACTGTATCCCTGCTCACAGTGTGGAAAACGTTTCAATCGAGAGAGTACTCTCCAGCAGCACAGACGCATTCACACAGGAGAAAAGCCGTATCAGTGTTCAGAGTGTGGGAAATCGTTTACTTATCAGAATGGGCTCCAAAGACATCACCGCATTCACACTGGAGAAAAGCCTTTCACCTGCTCAGAGTGTGGTAAGAGGTTTGCTTACCATAGTGCGCTCCAGCTGCATCAGCATGTTCACACCGGAGAGAAGCCATACATCTGCTCAGTGTGTGGGAAGAGTTTTAGACAATCAAATTCTCTTCAAATTCATCAACTCATTCATACAGGAGAGAAGCCTTATCCCTGCTTACAGTGCGGGAAGGTTTTTCATCAACAGAACAATCTACAGATACACCAGCGAATCCACACAGGGGAGAAGCCATTTCACTGTGGACAGTGTGGGAAGAGTTTTAATCAAGAAAGTACCCTTCAGCGGCACCAGCGCGCTCATACAGGTGAGAGGCCGTACCACTGCTCACAGTGTAGGAAGAGTTTTGCTCGACTGTGTCATCTCAAACGGCACGAACAAATTCACACCGGAGAGAGGCCGTATCAGTGCTCACAGTGTGGGAAGGATTTTAATAGGGACAGTTCCCTCCAACGCCACAAACTTACTCACACTGGACAGAAGCTGTACAGCTGCTCACAGTGTGGCAAGAATTTTACTCGACAAAGTAACCTGAAAATACACCAGCAAATTCACAATGGAGAGAAACAGTAGGTGTGGAAAGAGTTTCACTCACTAACACTCAACCGATACACCAGTGAGTTTGCAGTGAACCGGATTTGCTCTGGGTTCTGATTTTTTAAACAAAAGGTTTGGTTGATAAAATAATCCACTGTATAGTAAACATAACATTTGTTCTTATAAAGTGGTAGCTTTCAATGAGAAGATTAGATTAAGTTTGTTAAATTAGAACTTAATTTAAAAAATGTTTGTTCTTTTATCTATAAAATATCCTTCCAACAGAGCTATTTATACTGACTGTTTTCTTTATCCATGACCTAGCATCTAGTAACTAGTATCTGGATATATTTGTTAATAGAGGCTACAAAGGACTTCTGTGTAAAGATGTTTACCAAATGCCATGGATTTAAATGCTTGGTGAAACAAGGACCCACAATCATTTAAAATGCATTATTTGCATTAAATGTGTTGATTTGATATATTTTTTTTTTTCTACATTTTTTTCTGTGTATTGTTAAATATCTAACAATTTATTATATGGAATTATTTAAAAAATAGTTTATTTATTTTAATAAAATATAGTACTTTCATCACTGAAGTGTAAAATTATCTGGATGTATACTGATAAACTTTCAATCTTAAAAACTTTCATCTGCATTGTTTACTGGAACACGATTTGTGGTTCTTCAAACTTTTAGCACAAACTTAGAAGCATGAAATTTTATAGGAAGTCTTTGGATGGTGTAGAATTCAAATTTCCTCTCGCTTGAAGTCAGGACCCAAATCTATTCCAGCATATAGTGTGCTACATACAAATCTGAATGTAAGTGGTGTCAAATAAAAGTGACAGTATTTCAAATATCATGGAAGGAGAATCTAAGAGAGTTCTAGAAAATCTCTTAGTGCTGCTGATCACATATTTCTCCACCCTCATAGACAATAACAAGCAGAATCCTAGATTTTTATTTCTGGTTTGTTGTTGGCCTCTGATCAGGGTTTTGTTTTTTTACTTGTTTTGCTCGACCTCAGTGAATTGAATTAATTTGTGTGAATCTCCGTTTATTTGTAAACTGAAATTTATGAACAAATAAAAATGGAGAATGATGATAGAAGAGAATGAAGAGTGATAGATGATGAAGTCATGTCTCTCATGAAGCTCAACCACTAAAGATCAGGCACAGTGGCAGACAACCAATCAGATTTCACTTCCTGATATTGGCTGAGCCAATGATATTCGAGGATTTAGAACTCGAGCCCGTTGGCCCCGCCCACTGCTTTGTGATCTGTTTTTGTACCTATAGACTTCTTTCACGCGCTCTGGTCTGAAGTTAATGTTGGGCGCGTGAGTTTTTCTCCACTTTCCGCGCGTGCACATCGACGTTCCTTTCGCTGTTATAAATCTATCGCGCGCGAGCTTCAACCCCGTTTATGTCCCGGATTTAGCGGATTTTTACCCAAAGGTGAGATACAGTGAAATGTAGCAGCTGAGCTGCTCGGGGAACAGCTAGTGGACATTCTGGAGTCATGAACCTCTGCATTTTTCTTCCAGGGTCCTGATTCTTTACACCTCTGATCATGAAATCAGAGTCCAGACGGAGATCTTTAGGAGAACCTCCACACACTCCTGCTGCTGCTGCTGCTGGATCAAAGGTACACTTTATTCATGTGTCTCATCTTTCAGTGTGGTTTGCAGGGCAAAGATACATCATAATGTATGTTATAATAAAATAAAAAATTACCTTAACTTTAAGTCTATCACAATAAACTACTGTTTTTTTTTTACTCTTCTTTTACAAGGAGGTTAGAAATTCCCTTTAATTATTTGGTCTATTTGGTCTGTTCTTTACTATTTTACTTAGTTGATAAAGTAAACAATGTTTGATTCCAGCAGCTTTTCTTTGGCGGAGTCACGCAATAAATCTGACACATGCAACCAGCTAATGTTGTAGAAAGACTCAGAATCACAGGTTTTGCTTCCAGATGATAACAGCTTTTATTATCAATCCCCAAAAGCTGGAGCTGGTCTGTGGAGCATCCAACTCTCCACTCTCATTTCCACATTATATATGCCTCGACCATTTCAATACATCCCACTCCATACATTGTTCAACCAACATCTGTCTCTAATTTGGGATCTCCAATATACGTACAATGGTGGTGCTGAAATGTGTAGGTACAGATACACACACATCAAGCTTCAATATTTCATACATTTATACCACTCATGGTACATTCCTGTATGCACACACATCAGAAGAACATTTTAATAGAAGTTACATGTTGTGTTTATATTTGATGAACTTTATCCTTCTACATTATCAGATCAAATATTCACATTCATATCCCAGTGATCTCCCAGAGGCAGTTTAGTGTCAAAGTAACCAACAGATTCACATTTAACAGTTTGCTAATAAATCATAATTGTATCCTAATTTAGTGTCTTGTCTAGAGGTGTAACTGTACACGTGTTCATACCGAATTGTTTCAGTACACGGCTTTCGGTTCGGTATACACGTGTACCGAATACAATCCTTTTTACGTGCGGAACATAAAATATATAGTCTGAGTTCCCTCAGGAACGTATTAAGTGGCGGACCGCAAGTTTGTTTAGTTTCTGCCTTGCACTTTGAGCTCATTTATTAGTCTTAATATTGACCTTAAAAACATACACAACAATGCCAGGTGTGTTAAAAATAGAAACTAGTTTTCACTTTAAGATTAGTTTTTTACATGCATGAAAACATGAAGGTATCCATAGCACTAGCGTAGCCGCTAACCAGAAGATGACTACCAGCTAGCGCTTAAGTTTTATGTCCAGCTTCAAGAATTTCTCTTGAAGGAGAAAATTTCTTTTTTCTTTTTTTTTCTTTTTTATAAAACATTATCTCATATTAATAAATTTAAAATTCTTATTTAATTTAAATAGTTTATTAAATGTTGATCACAAATGTTATGACTAATAAACTGCATTAAAATAAAAAGTATTGAACAGGTCATGATTTTTGTCAGTAAAAATATTTTTTAAGGTGCTATTGACATGAAATGTTTACCAGATGTTGGTAACAACCCATGCAATCCAGACATACAAAGAAATCAAACCCTATGACCCAATGACACAGCTACAAGGTTTTGATGGTTAAATGACGTATTTAAAACTTCTTCCAAAAACCTTTGTTGGTAATGACGGCTTTAAGACCCCTCCTGTATGGAGAAACTAGTTGCACGCATTGCTCAGGTGTGATTTTGGCCCATTCTCCTGACCCATTCTAGCAGCTTGCTGTTCTTTCACTGAAACCAGTTGTGAGTTTCCTTGTCTTTGTATTTGTGATTGTTGTCTTGCTGAAATGTCCGCCCTCGTTTCATCTTCATCATCCTAGATGGCAGCAGATTTTTATCAAGAATGTCTTTATAAAATTTTCCATTCATTCATTCTTCAATAAGAGGAAGTTTGCCAGTTTTGTGACCTGAAAAACAGCCCCACATCATGATGTTCCCACCCCCAAACATGGTGTGTATTATGGCATCCAAAGAGTTCAATTTTGGTCTCATCTGACCAGACTTTATTCGCCCAGTTTTTCACAGGCTTGTCCAAATGTTGTACAGCAAACTTTAAACAAGCTTCAACATGCTTTTTCTTCAGCAGTGGACTCTTGCGTGGTGAGCGTGAACACAGGCGATGGTGGTTCACTGCATTTCCTATTGTTTACTTTTAAACAATTGTACCTGCTAATTCAGGTCTTTCTGAAGCTCTCCTCATGTGGTCCTTGCCACTTGGACAACTCTTCTGAAATTCTTTTCACTCCTCTGTGAAATTTTGTGAGGAGCACCTGATCTCACCTGAGCCGGTTTATGGTAAAATTATGTTCTTTCCACTTCTGGATTATGGCCCAAACAGTGCTCACTGGAACATTTCAGAAGTTTAGAAATCTTTCTGTAACCAATTCCATCAGTATATTTTGCAACAATACGGTTGTGGAGGTCCTGAAAGATTAAAACCTTGATAACAAAAGTCTGAATGGCTGCCCATTAATATGAATGCAGTCTGTATGAATAGCCAAACATGTAGAACAATAGTCTGAGTGGCCCCCGGAGACTCACAGGGGGAGGGAGTAAAGGACCAGACATACAGTTGTGTTCAAAATTATTCAACCCCCAATGCTGTAAATGGTTTTAGGAAATTTAGTGTACATTTGTAATTGTATTCAGAACGAAATCCTACAAGGACTTCTTAAAGAAACATATGCAACTAAAATGACATCAATTAGTTTTGTAATACAGTAATAAATGTTTCTTTTGTGAATTCTTCATTGACATAATTATTCAACCCCTTAAAGACTACCACTCTGAAGAACAGAGGTTCAATGAAGTGTTTTCAATCAGGTATTGAAAACACCTGTGGATATCAGGGAGCAGCAATAAAGCCTAATAAGCACCAATTAGGCAGCTTTAAAATGACTGTGATACTCAGCTCCTTCTAGACATTTACTGGTGTGGTTACAAACATGGTGAGGTCAAGAGAATGGTCCAGGAAGACAAGAGAACAGGTGATTACTCTTCACAGGAAGGGCAATGGCTATAAGAAGATTGCAAAGATGTTAAACATACCAAGAGACACCATAGGAAGCATCATTCGCAAATTCAAGGCAAAGGGCACTGTTGAAACGCTACCTGGTCGTGGCAGAAAGAAGATGCTGACTTCGACTGCTGTGCGCTACCTGAAGCGTAGAGTGGAGAAAAGTCCCCGTGTGACTGCTGAGGAACTGAGAAAAGATTTGTCAGATGTGGGTACTGAAGTTTCTGCTCAGACAATACGGCGCACCCTGCGTAATGAAGGCCTCCATGCCAGAACTCCCAGGCGCACCCCCTTGCTGTCCCCAAAGAATAAGAAGAGTCGACTGCAGTATGCCAAAAGTCATGTGGACAAACCACAGAAGTTTTGGGATAGTGTTCTGTGGACTGATGAAACAAAATTAGAACTGTTTGGGCCCATGGATCAACGCTATGTTTGGAGGAGGAAGAACAAGGCCTATGAAGAAAAGAACACCTTGCCTACTGTGAAGCATGGCGGGGGGTCAATCATGCTTTGGGGCTGTTTTGCTTCTGCAGGTACTGGGAAGCTTCAGCGTGTGCAAGGTACCATGAATTCTCTTCAGTACCAGGAGATATTGGATGACAATGTGATGCAGTCCGTCACAAACCTGAGGCTTGGAAGACGTTGGACCTTTCAACAGGACAATGATCCCAAGCATACCTCCAAGTCCACTAGAGCATGGTTGCAGATTAAAGGCTGGAACATTTTGAAGTGGCCATCGCAGTCACCAGACTTAAATCCGATTGAGAACCTCTGGTGGGACTTAAAGAAAGCAGTTGCAGTGCGCAAGCCTAAGAATGTGACTGAACTGGAGGCTTTTGCCCATGACCTTCTGTCCTTCTCTATACTTCTCCATCAACATTCTCAAAGCAAATAAGGCATCTGTGGTACTCTTCCTCGGCATGAAACCATACTGTTGCTCACAGATGGTCACCTCTTCTCTCAGCCTGGCTTCCACTACTCTTTCCCATAACTTCATGGTGTGACTGATCAACTTAATACCACTGTAGTTACTGCAGGTCTGCACATCTCCTTTATGCTTAAAGATCGGTACCAGCACACTTGTTCTCCATTCCTCAGGCATCTTCTCACCTCCCAAAATCCTTCTCAACACACTCTCCTCACTAGTCAACACATTTTCCTCTCCATCCTTTACTGCTCTAACTTGCAGTACATCCTTTCCATCTCGGTCCCTCTGCCTGGCCAATCGGTACAAATCCTTTTCTTCTTCCTCAGTGTCCAACCTCTCATACAGCTCCTCATATGCCTTTTCTTCGGCTTTCGCCACATCCCTCTTAACCTGCTGCCGCATCTCCTTGTACTCCTGCCTACTTTTCTCATCACTCTGTCTATCCCACTTCTGTTTTGCCAACCTCTTTCTCTTTATGCTCTCCTGCACTTCCTCATTCCACCACCACATCTCCTTGTCTTCCTTTCTATTTCCCGAAGTCACACCAAGTACTTTTCTAGCTGCCTCCCTCATCACTCCTGCAGTAGTTCCTCAATCATCCAACACCTCCTTAACACCACTGAGCCTCTCTCTGACCTCTTCCCTGAACCTCACACTACACTCTTCCTCCTTCAGTTTCCACCATCTTATTCTTCTTTCAGTCCTCACTCTCCTCTTCTTCTTCGCCTCCAAAACCATCCTACAGACCACCATCCTATGCTGTCTAGCTACACTGTCCCCTGCCAACACCTTACAGTCGCCAATCTCCTTCAGGTTGCATCTCCTGCATAGCACATAGTCCACCTGTGTGCACCTTCCTCCAGTCTTACACGTCACCCTATGATCCTCCTTCTTCTTAAAATAAGTGTTCGCCACTGCCATTTCCATCCTTTTAGCAAAATCTACCACCATCTGCCCTTCCACATTCCTCGCCTTAAAACCCCATACCTACCCATCACCTCCTCGTCACCTCTGTTTCCTTCACCTACATGCCCATTAAAGTCCGCCCCAATCACCAACCGTTCTTTCCTAGGTTCACCATCTACCACTTCAGCTAATTCACTCCAGAATCTTTCCTTCTCCTCCATCTCACAGCTAACTTGTGGAGCATAGGCACTGATGACATTTATCATTATCCCTTCAACTTCCACCTCCACGATCATCACCCTATCAGAAACTCTCTTCACCTCCACTACACTCTTACTGTACTCTTCCTTCAGAATCACCCCTACACCATTTCTCTTTCCATCCACACCATGATAAAACAGTTTAAATCTACCTCCAATGTTCCTGGCCTTACTCCCTTTCCACTCGGTCTCCTGAACACACAGCATATCTAACTTTCTCCTCTCCATCATATCATCTTCTTCTCTCCCTTTACCCGTCATAGTACCAACATTTAAAGTACCAACCCGAACCTCCACTCTCCTGCACTTCTCCTTTCCCTGCCGTCTCTGTAGACGTCTTCCTCCTCTCCTTTTCCTCCTTCGGCCAACAGTAGCCCAATTTCCACCGGTACCCTGTCGGCTAACGATACCTGTGGCGGCCGTTGTTAACCAAGGCCTCGACCGATCCGGTATGAAATTCTCATTTGTGATCCGCATATTTGATTTGGCACATGTTTTACGCTTGATGCCCTTCCTAACGCAACCCTCCCCATTTACCCAGGCTTGGGACCGGCACTAAGAATGCACTGGTTTGTGCCTCCCTAATGGCTGGGTTAAACCATATCAGATAACTATAGCATACATTTCTGATAACAAGACCAAATCTAAAATTATTGCAGTATATTAAATCATTTTATTTTATTTTCCAGATGCACCACTGCTCAGACTGTGGAAAGAATTTTACTCATCAGAGTAGTCTCAAAAGACACCAGCGTATCCACACAGGAGCGAACCTGTATTACTGTGAACAGTGTGGGAGGAGTTTTATTTGCCAGAGTCATCTCAAGGTACACCAGCGTATCCACACAGGAGAGAAGCCGTATCACTGTCAACAGTGTGGAAAGAGTTTTAATCGCCAGAGTCATTTAAAAGAACACCAGCGTATCCACAGAGAAGAGAAGCAGTATCACTGTGAACAGTGTGGGAAGAGTTTTAATCGCCAGAGTCATCTCAAAGTACACCAGCGTATCCACACAGAAGAGAAACCGTATCACTGTGAACAGTGTGGGAAGAGTTTTACTCACCAGAGTCATCTCAAATCACACCAGCGTATCCACACAGGAGAGAAGCCGTATCACTGTGAACAGTGCGGGAAGAGTTTTACTCAACAGGGTAATCTCAAATCACACCAGAGTATCCACACAGGAGAAAAGCCGTATGACTGTGAACAGTGTGGGAAGAGTTTTACTCATCAGAGTCATCTCAAATCACACCAGCGTATCCACACAGGAGAAAAGCCGTATTACTGTGAACAGTGCGGGAAGAGTTTTAGTCAACCGAGTCATTTCAAAGTACACCAGCGTATCCACACAGGAGAGAAGCCGTATCACTGTGAACAGTGTGGGAAGAGTTTTATTCGCCAGAATCATCTCAACGTACACCAGCGTATCCACACAGGAGAGAAGCCGTATCATTGTAAACAGTGTGGGAAGAGTTTTAATCAAGAGATTACTTTTCGGGTACACCAGCGAATCCACACGGGAGAGAAGCCATATTACTGTACACAGTGTGGGAAGAGTTTTAACCAAGATAGTACTTTTCGGGTACACCAGCGTATCCACACGGGAGAGAAGCCGTATCACTGTACACAGTGTGGAAAGAGTTTTATCCAATTTAGTCATCTTCAAATACACCAACGAATCCACACAGGAGAGAAGCCGTATCACTGTGAACAGTGTGGGAAGAGTTTTACTCATCAGAGTAGTCTCAAATCACACCAGCGTATCCATACAGGAGAGAAGCCGTATCACTGTGAACAGTGTGGGAAGAGTTTTTCATATCAGCGTAGTTTTAAAGAACACCAGCGTTTCCACACAGGAGAGAAGCCGTATCACTGTGAACAGTGCGGGAAGAGTTTTACTCAACAGCATAGTCTCACGGTTCACCAGCGTATCCACACTGGAGAGAAGCCGTATTACTGTGAACATTGTGGGAAGTTTTTTACTCAACAGCATAGTCTCACGGTACACCAGCGAACCCACACAGGAGAGAAACCATATCACTGTGAACAGTGTGAGAAGAGTTTTACTCAACAGCTTAGTCTGAAAATACACCAGCGAACCCACACAGGAGAGAAGCCTTATCACTGCTCACATTGTGGGAAAAGTTTTAGTTATTCGAGGAGCCTCCTCAAACACCAGCAGAGTCATACAGGACCGAAGCTGTAAATCGGTGGAAAATGTGGCGGAGCTTTGTTCATCAAGATCATTAATAAAGCACAAGATTGAAGATCATTGGCTTTTTAAGGCCTTTTTGTTAATTTTAGGTGTTTTAAGCTACATTGGGAATCAAGTGAAACAAAGAATCCACCATGTTTCTGCTCAGAGATGGGTTCTGAGTTCCGACAGCAGACACAGAGAATGGCATCGGAATATTGTGTTTACATCTAATTTAGAGAGAGAATTCTGGTCCAACTACAGCTAACTTAATTATATGGCAAAAAGGACGGGGATTCCTAAGCATCACATCCATATGTGCTTTCTTTACGTTGTCTGATAGAACGGCTTCCAGTTCATAGTACCTTGAGCCCAATGTTCCTGATCTAGTTTTCTGCAACCCTAAGCAGGATCACATGGTTACATAGTAAGATCAGGAAAAGTCTTATGGGTTGAGTTTTGCAGATCACCATCTTCAAGAGGTGCCATTCCTCCAGCAGGTAACTTTTTCTGAAAAAGCATGGCCAAGACAACTACATCCATAGTGGGAAAAGGTTGTACATCAGGCCATTGAATTCACTGGTAATGGCCCAGTGTACAAAATTAAACCTGAGTCAGGTAGCAAGAACTTTTGACAAAAGTACACATCCTTTAATTAAGTAGAAGTAAAGATACTCATGTTTTAAAATACTCTGTCAAAAGTTGAAGTACTGATTATACTTATTGTTAGTGTTAAGATGGTTTTCACACTGTTTCACACACATTCCTTTGTCTGTTCAGTGTCTATAGAATATTTACGATGTTAGTCTGTAAGGTAAACAGGGAGTCTTATCTGGACTCACACATCTCCGGCTAGTATATCCTCTTGTCTAAACAGGAAACAACTAGGTCAGGTTTCTTTTCTCTGTATGTGTATAAATACGTTCTGCTACCTGCAATAAACAGAAGAGGAAGAACATGCATTCTGTGTGCTGTGTATTTCTTCTTCCTTGATATCAGAAAGGCACCACGGGCATAGCAGATCGTATGAAAAACCTCCAAGAATTAAGTTTTGTTTGGGCATGATAAAAATCTGAAACTTATTTACTTTTACATGAGTTAAAAAGTTTTGGCTCTGACATGTACGTAAGTAAAAAGTAGTTATTACTTCTACCTGTTTTAGCTTTTAACTGGACCTCACATCATTTTATATATATATATATATACACACACACATACACACATATACACTGGCGATCAAAATTAGAGAACAATTTTTAAACAATTCTGAAATAATGTCATCTTTGCTGCTTAACAGTTGAAGGAGTTTTTGTCGTGTCTATACCATGCTACCAGGACACCTTTTCCACAAAATAATCAAGGCATTTAAAAAAAAAAAACATTATTTTGCAGAAAACACACTGATCAAAATTAGAAAACAACAATGACTATAGCATGGAAAAAGATTACAACAATATTTTCTGAAGGTTACAAAAGTCAGCAATTAGTAGGAAGTGTCCAGGCCTCTACTCTGAATGACTTCAGCACATCTCCAGCTACAGGACAGCACCAGTCTCTCACACTGCTCTGGTGTGATTTTGGTCCACTCTTCTTCTAGTCTCCTCCACAGTTCGGTGACTGTAGTGGGTTTCTTGGCCATAACTTTGTCACCAAGGATTTTCCAGAGGTTCTCCATTGGGTTGAGATCAGGACTCTGAGCAGGCCATGTCATTATTTCAATCTTTTCAGTTTTAAGGAACTGCTTTACCCGTTTTGCTGTGTGACATGGAGCGTTGTCCTGCATTACCACTGTGGGCTGATTGGGTGATGAACGCAGGGAAGGAATCATATGTAGTTGAAGAAGGTTCTGATAAACATTTGCATTCACTCTGCCATGTAGCTGTAAAAGAGGCCCAACTCCTGCTGCAGAAAACATGCCCCAAACCATCACACTTCCTCCTCCACTTTTCACTGACTTCTTTACACACTTTGGGTTCAGTCTTTCTCCAGTTTGTTGCCGAACATAATGTTTCCCATCGGAGCCAAATAAATTAAACTTGCTTTCATTACTGAAGTGAACTTCGGACCAGTTCTCCTCTGTCCACACAACATGCTCCTCAGCAATGCTTAGTCTAGCCTTTAGATTCTTTCTGCTAATGAGATGTTTGGTCACTGCAGAGTGGCTTTCAGTCCAAATGCTCTTAAACGTTGAGACACTATGACGAGACAGATCTATACCTGTTCAGCGCTGAACTGGTGAGCAATTCCAGCTGCAGTGTGGAAACGATTTTTAGTTGTTTTGCAGTCATTATAATTCAAAATTACCAAATTTTTCCTCTTTAAATCGGATATATTCTTAGGTTAAACATTAAATGTTTTTTTGTGAATACAGTATGGATTTATAAGATTTGCAAATTATTGCACTGTTTTATTTACATTTTGCAGTGTTTTTAGAATTGGATTGCATGATATAGTTTTATTTTATCAACAGCCTCTCTATTTTCTTCCTTAAAACAAATAAAGTTAAACAATAGCAAGAAAAAATAGTGAACTGTTCATGAAGTAATCATGAATCACTTTTTAATGACACTACTCCTTCCTCAGTCAGGGGCTGAGTCCAACCCCTAAAGAGCAGCCCCATACCACTACCGCTCCTTAACCAGACTTTACAGTTGGCAAACTGCAGTCAGGCAGGTGAAGTTCTCCCTGAGTCTGCTGAACCCAGAATCATCTATCACACTGCTAGACAAAATGTATTCTTTATTCTGCTATCTGTCTCCATATTTAAATCCTCTTAGAAAGAGCACGGCAATGCTGCAAGACCAGCTGTCGAATTTACTGTGGAAGATCTGAAATGTTTCACCTGTTATACTAGAATAATTGTGGTGGAAATTAGCTCTGAATATACAAGAATTATTCATGTTCTGTTGATGACAGTGGTGATCATGGTGGCTAATAAACTTACAAAATATACCACAGGACACCTTTATTCATATATATGGGGAAACACAAAGGATGATGAATAAATTCCATCAGATAATGTTAAGAAAGCACATATGGGTGTGGTGCTCAGGTATCCTCATAATTTTTGCCATATAGTGTAGTTGTGAAGCCATATAGTGTATGTTGTGTAGCTGGACCAGAATTATCTCTGCAAATTCTATGTTAACACAATGTTCTGATGGCTTGGAAAGGTGTCCAGGTTGTTAGTTATAATCATAAACGTTAAAATGTAAAGTTCCCAAATATATATACATACATTTCTTTTACATGCCTGTGACAAAGAATTTAAAAACAATATTCTTTGACAAATTAACATCAGTAGTTGATGGCTGTATTTTAAAACACCTTAATGTTCCCTTGATGAGCTTTAATAAGCATAGCTCTGTCCATACTGTCCACAGAGGTACAGCTTCTGTCCTGTATGACTCTGTTTGTGAAAGAGGAAGGCCCTTTAAGCACTGAAACTTTTCCCACACTGCTGAAGATGTGTCTTTTGACAAAAAACTTTGCCCACATTGTCCACAGTGATTATGGTCCCTCCACTGTGTGGATACACTGGTGTTCTTTGAGATTACCCTGAGTAGTAAAACTCTTCCCACACTGTTCACAGTGATACAGCTTTTTTTCTGTGTGGGTACGCTGGTGTACTTGGAAAGTACTCTGTTGAATAAACCCCTTCCCACACTGTTCACAGTAATATGGCTTCTCTCCTGTGTGGGTACGCTGGTGTACTTGGAAAGTACTCTGTTGAATAAACCCCTTCCCACATTGTCCACACTGATATGGTTTTTCGCCTGTGTGGATACGCTGGTGTACTTTGAGATTACCCCGATGAGTAAAACTCTTCCCACACTCTATACAGTGATACGGCTTCTCTCCTGTGTGGATACGCTGGTGTTCTTTGAGTTGACCCTGATGAGTAAAACTCTTCCCACACTCTATACAGTGATACGGCTTCTCTCCTGTGTGGATACGCTGGTGTATTTTGAGATGACTCTGATGAGTAAAACTTTTCCCACACTGTTCACAATAATACGGCTTCTCTCCTGTGTGGATACGTTGGTGTAACTTGAGATGACTCCGATGCGTAAATCTCTTCCCACACAGTTCACAGTGATACGGCTTCTCTCCTGTGTGGATACGCTGGTGTAAATTAAGATTACTCTGACGATTAAAACTCTTCCCACACTGTTCACAGTGATATGGCTTCTCTCCTGTGTGGATACGCTGGTGTATTTTCAGACAAGCAATTTTAGTAAAAATCTTCCCACAATCTGAGCAGTGGTGCATCTGAAAAACATAAAACCATTTATTATACTGTAATACTTGTAGTTTTGTTATAGAAATGTATGCTACAGTAATCTAATTGCTTGATTTTGAGAAGTTTTAGAAAATCTTGCACTATTTTATGGTTATATCGGATCTTACAAAATCCTCAATATCCAAGTCTTCAAGACAGAGAAGGTTTATCACTACCATGACAAGCAGCACCATGATATCACTTTTTATCACAAGTGGAGGAGAGTGGAGGTTTGGGTTAGTACTTTAAATGTTGGTACTATGACTGTTGAAGGTAGAGAGGGCGCTGATATGATGGAGAGGATAAAGGTAGATATGTTGTGTTTTCAGGAAACCGAATGGGAAGGGAGTAAGACCAGGAACATTGGAGAAGGATGTGGTGAAATACAAGGGAAAGGCATATGAGGAGCTGGATGAGAAGCTGGACAGTAAGAGAGGAGAAAAGGATTTGTACCGATTGGCCAACGGTGAAAAAAGGAAGCCCATAAAGGATGTTTATGGATGTGGCGAGGGAAGACATGCAGGTGGTTGGGGTGAAAGAGGCAGATGTAGAGGACAGGGTGGTATGGAGTTGGATGATCCGCTGTGGCGACCCCTAATGGGAGCAGCCGAAAGAAGAAGCAGTAGTATTGTCAACCACAGCACTAAAAAATTTAAGAGGTTCTTCTCTGGTTCTTTTTCATTAACTGATAAGTGAAATAGTGCTTAGATCCTGTTCACACACTGCACCAAAAAAAAAAAAAAAAACATCAAAAAACATGGAATAAAACGTGACTAAAGGACATAAAGAATGGAAATATTGATTGAATCCCTTTGGGGTTTATATATATATATGGCTAAATGTGTCTCTGTCTGTCCAGGATCTCACGTGGCCTTTACCTCACTGATTACAGAGTAAATGTTTGGCTGGATTATGGGAGTTACATTTCAGCAGGTTCTACAGAACTCTTTCCTAACTCATCTTTGCGAAAAGAATAAAATGAGAATGTGGACATTTACACCAAAAATTATCCTAAAGATCTCCTTCTGGACTCTGATTTCATGATCAGAGGTGTAAAAAATCAGGACACTGGAAGAAAAATGCAGAGTTTCATGACTCCAGAATGTCCACTAGCTGTTCCCCGAACAGCTCAGCTGCTACATTTCACTGTATCTCACCTTTGGGTAAAAATCCGCTAAATCCGGGACATAAACGGGGTTGAAGCTCGCGCGCGATAGATTTATAACGGCGAAAGGAACGTCGATGTGCACGCGCGGAAAGTGGAGAAAATCTCACGCGCCCAACATTAACTTCAGACCAGAGCGCGTGAAAGAAGTCTATAAGTACAAACACAGATCACAAAGCAGTGGGCGGGACTCGAGTTCTAAATCCGCAAACATCATTGGCTCGGTCATTTTCAGGAAGTGAAATCTGATTGGTTGTCTGACACTGTGCCTGATCTTTAGTGGTTGAGCTTCATGAGAGACATGAATTCATCATCTATCACTCTTCATTCTCTTCTATCATCATTCTCCATTTTTATTTGTTCATAAATTTCGGTTTACAAATAAACGGAGATTCACACAAAATAATTCAATTCACAAATCAATGAAAAGGGGGATTTAAACAGGATGGAGTATTTATTGGATTATGACTGGGGACCAGGTGGACATTCACTGGGCTGATGTATGAGTGAGTTTCTTCATTTGAATGAAATGTTTTATTGATCATTAAGTATTTATTGGGGGACACACATTCAAAGACACACAATTACATTGTTATACACAATATATACACATTCAGACACAATTATTGTTAAAATTATTATTTATTCATTTTCTAAAGCATCAGGTTTAATATATATATATATTATTTCAATCAGCACTGGACTGATTTCTGAGGTAAGAAAAATGTATACCACTGAGGTAACATGTACATTGCAATGTACTATTTTGTAATCCGAAAAATAATTGTGATCATCACCGAGTTCTGGGGTAACAAAAGAATACACATATAAGGGAAACAAATGATACACTGTAGTATTATGTTTTGTTACCTCAGAATTGCTTCAGAAATATTTTTGATCAGCACTGGACTGATTTCTGAGGTGACAAAAAAATTACAGTTTTGAGGAGACAAGTACACACTGCAGTTTACTTGTTTGGTTACCTCAGAAATAATTTTGATTAGCAGTGTACATTGCGGTTTTTTTTTTGTTTTTGTTTTTTTACTTCAGAAAGCATTACATTATTTGTTAATTCAGAAATAATTTTTTGTTGTTGTTGTTGTCTCAGAATTAATTTAGATGAAAACTGGAATGCTTTCTGAGGTAACCAATGGAGTACTTTTTTTTGTTACCTCAGAAATCAGTCTAAATCAAAAAGATTACTTATGTGTACATTTTGTTACCATATATCAGTAGTGAAGGAGCAGATCTGGACAGATCATGGATAGAGCGTGTTCAGTGAACTTGGATATTTGTATTTGTAACTTAAGAAATCTTTTTCATATTGCCTGAGAAATAATTTATAACAGCACTGGACTGGTGTCTGAGGGAACAAGTATACACTGCAGTGTAATTTTTAATTACCTCAGAAACCAGTCCAGTGCTGTTCAAAATTATTTAAAATTTAAATTCTTTTTTAAAAAGTTCACTTCTGAGGTAACACAAAAAAGTACCTCAGAAGTGAACTTAAAAAATAAAATTATGTTGCCTGAGAAATAATTTTTAACAGCACTGGACTGGTTTTATATATATATATATATATATATATATATACATATATATACACACTTCTGAGGAAACAAGTATACACTGCAGTGTACTTTTCTTTTTACCTCAGAAATAGTTTTTGTTGCTTCAGAAAAAATGTTCTCAGCAAAATTCTGAGGTAAAAAAAAAAGGACACTTCTGAGGTAACCACAAAAGTACACTTATAAGGAAAACACAAAAAAAAAACTGCAGTGTAATTTTTGTTTTTTACCTCAGAAAAACTTTTGTTTAGCACTGGTCTGATTTCTAATGTACCAAAAAAAATCTACATTTCTAAAAGAACAAGTGCACACTGCATTTTTGTTACCTCATAAATCATTACTTTTTGTTTGTTGCCTCAAACATAATTTTGATTACCATTGCACTGATTTCTGACAAAAAAAAAAAAAAAAAACATTACACTTCAGGGGTAACAACGAAATACAGCGCCGTGTACTTTTTGGTTATCTGTGAAACCATTACTTTTTCAAGTTACCTCAACAATAATTTTGATTAGCACTGGACTGATTTCTGGGGTATCAAAAAATATCTTAAATTCTGTAACTAAAAACATGTTAATCTTAAAACATTTATTACTGGTGAATGTACTCTTCCTTGTCCTGGACCACTTTTAAAGAAACTTTGCATTGTAAAATGGTTACACTCCTACACTTTCATCTTAATTACAATGCATGCATCTAACCCACTGTTTTTTCCAGTTCATGATTTTTTCGACTTCTGCTTTACTTATTAATTTTTACTTAAAAAATTTGTTTAGTTTAAATGCTTGTTTAATTTATTTTTAAAGAGTCTCATTGCCCTGAGCTCACACATGTGCTGATACCCATACAAATGTCACATTTAATTCATATTGTGGATTCTGAGTAAGCTTTCTTGTAGGTCATATATCTTTTCTTGCTGTATATTGTCTACTACAGGCTTGTTAAAGCTGAGAGAGGCTGTGCATCCACCACCCACTGAAGGGCTAAACAATTACTATTTGTTCTGTTGTAAAGAGTGATCTTATTGGTAAAATTACTTTTTAGGAATGTTTATTGCTGCTGCGGTGTATGCTGATACTGGATTCTTGGACCCATTTGTTAAAAAACGCATGGTGCTGATGGATGGACGTGTCCCAAGAGTTGTGAAGGAACTTCAGCATCTATAGAAGTGATCCACACAAAGATTCTAAAGCCATTATTGCCATGCATCTTCTTTTCAGTTTATTAACAAGTTTTAGACCAGCTTTTTATGCATTATCACCATCAAATGGGCTGGAGTGTAGAACATCATTTGGGAATGAGAATTATCCTGTGGAGGGGGAAGGGGTGTTACCTATAATCTTAAACTTTTTACTTTTAAAATCCTGAATAATGTGTCTTTCAGTTTTATTCTGCTTCCCTAACTAACCAAATGAAACCAAAATGCATACATTTAAGTTTGTTTTGTATCATGTGTATGTTTTGAGTATGAACAGTGTTGACTCTGGGTGTTGACTCTGGGTCAGCCACCACCGAAGAACAACGAAGAACAGATAAATAAATCGTTCATTAAAATATCATAACATCTATTCTTAGAATTGATAAACATGAACATTTTTAGAGAATGTCATGGAAATGATGAGGCATCAAACGATGGGTTCTTTAACTGAGATTTAATGCTGACGCAAAACTTTGCAAAGTAATCACACATTTAAATCCAAAGAAAAGCACAGGTAAAGGGTATAACTAAAGTACCACAAAGCCACTGTCCCATTGCTAGAAAAAACATTGTTAGATTTGCTCTCAAAATGGCTCCTTTAAAAGCAACGCTTGCAGACCCCTAATCTAGTTGTTGTTGTAAGCTTTAACAAGCAGGTGGTAGTAAATAAAATTGGTTGCATAATTAGAATTTATAGCATTAAAAAATAGTCACTAAGTTTTGCATGTGTGCAGTTATTGCTAAAATACAGCTCACCTACTTTGACCAAAGAATTTGGTGGATTTAAAATCACCAAAATTCAAAAACTTTAGTATAAAAAAATGAAACAGTGGGATAAATTCTGGACAAAATCCAAGACAGCAGATTTTCTAATTAACCAGACCCTCAGGCCAGAAGAAGAAATAGTAGAACAACAATAATACCTCAGAAACCTAAAACACAATCGGTCAGTTTGAAAATCTAGTTAGATTCATGACTCCAAAACATTTGTATATATTATATTGCACCTGTATGAACGTTTTATGTCTACAGCTGTCTCTGAATGTAATTTTGAATATGTGGTACATTTTGTTTTGGTTTGTTGATCGTTGGACTGGTAATTATTTAATCTGACTAATAAACTGTACCATGGTTAACCTTTATTCAAATGAGCAAAGAAACACAAATTATTATTATGCCTGGTATCAAAGCACTTAATTTTTTCTTTTTTTTTTAAATACAAAAAGATTGATCAGGAACACTGGGCTCATGAGGTCATGGATCGGAAACCGTTCCATCAGACAACAAAAAATTCCACTATATTTACTTTTAAATTTCACTTTACACCCCACTAAAAAGATATTTTATATGTTACAGCTTTTCCCTAATCTTTTACCTTTTACGCTTTTTCTCATTGTGGATACGCTTGTGTTTATGGAGATTACTCTGAGAATTAAAACTCTTTCCACACTGTTCACAGGAATATGGTTTCTCCCCTGTATGGATACGCTGGTGACTAATAAGAGTACTCTGATGAGTAAAACTCTTCCCACATTGTCCACACTGATACGGCTTCTCTCCTGTGTGGACACGCTGGTGTACTTTGAGTTGACTTTGATTATAAAAACTTTTCCCACAATGTTCACAGTGATACGGCTTCTCTCCCGTGTGGATACGCTGGTGTAGTTTGAGACTACGCTGGTGATTAAAGCTCTTCCCACATTGTCCACAGTGATACGGCTTTTCTCCTGTGTGGATACGCTGGTGAACTTGGAGACTACTCTGACAGGCGAAACTCTTCCCACACTGTTCACAGCAATATGATTTCTCTGCTGTGTGGATACGCTGGTGTATTTTGAGATAATTCTTATAAGTAAAACCTTTCCCACATTGTCCACAGCAATAAAGTTTCTCACCTGTGTGGACACGCTGGTGCATTTGGAGACTGGTTTGATTAGTAAAACCCTTCCCACACTGCCCACACTGATACGGCTTCTCTCCTGTGTGGATACGCTGGTGTATTTGGAGATTACCCTGACGATTAAAACTTTTTCCACACTGTTCACAGTAATAAACTTTCTCTCCTGTGTGGATATGCTGGTGTCTAAGAAGATTACTCTGAGAAGTAAAACTCTTTACACATTTTCCACACTTATATGGTTTCTCTCCAGTGTGGATACGGCGATGTATCTGGAGAGTTCTGTGACAAATGAAACTCTTTCCACACTGTTCACAGTGATACGGCTTCTCTCCTGTGTGGATACGCTGGTGCATTTTGAAAAATGATTGTTGGTTAAAACTTTTTCCACATTGTTCACAATGATACGGTTTCTCTCCTGTGTGGATTCTCTGGTGTATTTTGAGATGACTCTGATGAGTAAAACTCTTCCCACACTGTTCACAGTGATACGGCTTCACTCCTGTGTGGATACGCTGGTGTCTAATGAGATTACTCCGATTACTAAAACTCTTCCCACACTGTTCACAGTTATACGGCTTCTCTCCCGTGTGGACACGCTTGTGTCGATAAAGAGAACATAGATGGGTAAAACTCTTTGCACATTGTTCACAGTGATACGGCTTCTCTCCTGTGTGGATACGCTGGTGTATTTTCAAAAGAGCAATTTTAGTAAAGGTCTTCTCACAATCCGAGCAGTGGTGTATCTGAAAACCATAATAAAAAGATTCAATATGTACAATAAATTTTGCTTTACACAAGTGAGACAGAGGTGGAAATGGTAAGCAGCATCAGATTCTTGGATATCACCTGGTCTCATAATACAATACAACTGGTCAGGAAATTACATTAGAGCATCCCCCCAGCTCCATCACAGACCGGTTTGGAAGCTGCTCAGCAAAAAATCATAATGCTCTACAGAGAGTGGCGAGGGCTTCTCAAACGTCGCTGGAACATACTTAGCAGCTATGGAGATTCTCTTCCAAGCCAAACTCATCAGAAGAGCAATTAATATAAGACAGTAGTCACCCTTAGCACAGCCTTTTTTATTCTCCTACCTTAAAGCAGACACTACAGGAGAGTTAAAGCAAGTGCATCGAGGCTGAACAGTTTTTACAGACAGACCATTAGGCTTGTGAATGACACCAATTCACTGCCTTTCCCAATCACAGACACAGACTACCCTCTGACCCTGTCACAATGCAAATTTTCTAAAATTACCTCTGCATATTCTGCACATGTACACAGACTCCTTTACAACAGGAATCCCAACATGGACCCATTCTGATTCTACAGGTCTTTACACAAGCCTTTCTTTGATGTTAGACTGCAAGTGTGTGTCACCTTAGCCATGGTCCACTGATTTGTTCAGGAGGAAATCACTTGACTGTCATTCAGATATACATTTATAGCTCATGATACATTATTGATCCTTACAAAGATTTCCAAAACACTAGGTGGATATCATACAACAATATGATCTTTACCACTGTGATCATAATGACTGGATCCCTACATGTTAGCCAGGTGATAGGAAGTGACTTTTTATTACTGCGGTCAAGCAAACCACACTTTTCTTTGTTTGGCACATCTAATCATTTAATTTACAGGTTTGCTAATTCATTCAAATAATTTTTATTTAGAGTCTATTAGCTTATTGATTTTCAAGTTATTTTAATGAAGTAAAGGCAAAAAATCATGTTAAAGCTCTCAATTAAAATCCTATATTAAAAACATTTTCTTTTATAGTTTTGCCCAATCTTTTAAAGAATTATTATTTTTTAGAGTATGCCTTTTTATTATTCTATTAAATCTCATAAAACATTTGCCTTTATAAGTTTCTCAATCTTTTAAACAGTAATAAAGGAAAAAAATGAGTGTTTGCATATGGGACATTAGCAAACATATAAAGGAGAGTAATATAAAGGTGATTTTACTGTATAATCTTAGACTATAGAGATGTTTTAAGATGTTTGAATATGAGCCATTATTATATATATTTTCACCACAAACACGAAATTGTATTGTTTGTGTTTTAATATAAAATAGCAATACATACATTTTCGGTGTCTTTTCATTTCTGTTATTTTATAGCAATGACTTTACTGTTTTAAAGTAGCGCCATAAAGATACATGTATGAAGCCCATTTCAGCACTGAATAATAAATAAAAGGTTTATACACTCAGATATGAACTCACAAAAGTCAGAGTTCTTATTTAAGAACTCGCATTTAAGAGTTTATATATCACAATTCGCATTTCTTTACTGTGGGAAACCAGCGTCCACCATATACATCAGCTCAGAACAAAGGGTTAGATGTTTGGCTGCATTATGGGTTACATTTCAGCAGGTTCTACAGCACTCTTTCTTAACTCATCTCTGTGAAAAGAATAAACTGAGAATGTGGACATTTACACCCCAAAATAACAGAAAGTTAACACCAATCTGGACCTGGAGCCCTCAGAGAAACAACCCCCAAACTTCTGCTCGACAATGGAAATGTGGTTGTATCTCACCACACTTTCTAAAATGAGATGAGACATGAATAAAGTGTACCTTTGATCCAGCAGCAGCAGCAGGAGTGTGTGGAAGTTCTCGTAAAGATCTCCTTCTGGACTCTGATTTCATGATCAGAGGTGTAAAGAATCAGGACACTGGAAGAAAAATGCAGAGGTTTATGACTCCAGAATGTCCACTAGCGGTTCCCCGAGCAGCTCAGCTGCTACATTTCACTGTATCTCACCTTTGGGTAAAAATCCGCTAAATCCGGGACAAAAACAGGGTTGAAGCTCGCGCGCGATAGATTTATAACGACGAAAGGAACGTCGATGTGCACGCGCGGAAAGTGGAGAAAATCTCACGCACCCAACATTAACTTCTGACCAGAGCGCGTGAAAGAAGTCTATAGGTACAAACAGGAGTTATTCACAAAGCAGTGGGCGGGGCCAACGGGATCGAGTTCTAAATCCTCAAACATCATTGGCTCAGACATTATCAGGAAGTGAAATCTGATTGGTTGTCTGCCACTGTGCCTGATCTTGTGCTTCATGAGAGACATGACCATCATCTATCACTCTTCATTCTATTCTATCATCATTCTCCATTTTTATTTGTTCATAAATTTCGGTTTACAAATAAACGGAGATTCACACAAATTAATTCAATTCACAAATCAATGAAAAGGAGGATTTTAACAGAACTGAGTATTTATTGTTAAGTTAAATCAATTTGAGTTAAGTTGAAGCTTTATTATTATTTAAGGCTTCATTGAATGCTGAATTGCAGCCCATATCCAGCATTCATACATACGAGTCCTTATTTTGGAGGTGTCTGAAGGCCAGGTGGGAGTGTGGTGGAGATGCAGAAATCGGTGGAGCGATTAGTGCCATACGCAGACTGCAGTGATTCCAGAGAGGAAGGCATAAGGGTCTTGGATGTGTTTCATGATGACCATCTCGATGCACTTCATGATGATGGGTATTGAGGACACGAAACACATAGTTACAAGGGTAATCTCGAATCACATTGGAACAGATCTGCTCAGAGAGATGTCGAAGATGTCAATGAGAACATCCATCAGTTGGTCTGCACATCCTCTGAGCACCCTGATAAATATGTTTTCCGGTTCTGCACCTTAAAGCTTACCTCAAAGTCACATTATTCTGTGTCTCAAATCAAGCGTAGAAGCTGTTCAGTGCATCTGGAAGTGAGCCATTACTATGGCAGGCAGGTGATGAGGTGCTGTGGTTGCTGATGGCTTGGATGCCCCGATACATGCGCCATGTGTCACAGATGTACATGAAGTATTTGTGGATTCTTTGGGCATGTGCACACTTTGCCTCTCTCATGGTCCAGGGCAGTTTGGTCCTTGATGTTCTTAGAGTGAACTAGTGCTGCAATTAAAGATTTTCCTGATAACCAATTAATTAGATGATACATCTTTTCTCAATTAATCAGATTTTTATATTATATATATATTTACATATACTTTTAAATAGGCTGTTTTGCTTAACTATATAATTCTCTGCTTTTCAGGATGATGAACATAAAGAACTACAGGAACTGATGTATATTATCATCTCTATGCTAGACAATCTTTTTTCACAGCACCTTACTCACGATGACATTTCTTCCTGCTTCTCAACCACAGACACTATTATGTTGTTCATGAAGTACCTCAGTCCAGATTTTGATTATTAATTAACTTTCTTATTTCCATTAGATGATAAATGCTCTGGCATTTTTGCATTCAGAGCAGTGAAAACTGCATATAGTTCCAGAGTCCTGAAGTTACTGTGTCACAGTTGGACCCTGGAGAGGGAAGCTTGATTCTTCATTCTGTAATTTCTGTCTCCATATTTAAATCTTATTAGAAACCTTCAGTCTCAATTAAGCCTAAGAGCACGGCAATGCTGCAAGACCGTTTGGCTGATTTACTTATCCCAGAATATAAGAGCATTATTCAGGCTCTGTTAATGAATTAATGGTGACGATGAAATTTGACTAATAAACTTATCAAATGTATCACAGGTCACCTTTATTATATTAAAGTTGGAGAAACACAAAAGATAAGCAACAGAGCAAAGTACCTAAAGGTTTACACATTTAACATTTCAGATGTGAAATAGACTTGAAGGTCAGACAAACCTTATCTTACATCTTATAGGTCCAAACAGTTCAGTCCCTATATTATTGTGTTTCTGGTCAGGGTTGCAGTAAATCAGAAAACTAGTTTAGGAACACTGGGCTCAAGGGACAATGCATCTGAAGCCATTCCATCAGATCATGTTCAGAAAGGTCTGGTGGGTGTGGTGCTCAGGTATCCCCATCCTTTTTACTATAGAGTATAGCTGTAGTGTAGCTCGTCCAGAACAATCTCTCCACATTGCCTGTAAACACAACATTTTTCTGATGGCTTAGAAAGCTGTCCAGTTTGTTAGATCCATTTGTTAACATTAGAATTAAATGTTTCCATATATTTACAGTCTGTACACACTTTTAAATAAGAAATGAAAGAACAAGATTTTCAGTTTGACAAATTAACATCATGAGCCGATGGATGTATGTTAGGGCACTTGTGTTTCCTTAAAGAGCTTTGATAAGAATAGCTCCGTCCACACTGTCCACAGAGGTACAGCTTCTGTCCTGTATGACTCTGCTGGTGGCTGAGGAGGGCACTTTGAGCACTAAAACTCTTCCCACACCGTTCACAGCGATACGGCTTCTCTCCTGTGTGGATACGCTGGTGTTCCTGGAGATGCGTCTTTCGCCGAAAACTTTTCCCACATTGTCCGCAGAGAAATGGTCTCTCTCCCTTGTGGATACGCTGGTGTACTTGAAAACAACTCTGATAAGTAAACCCCTTCCCACAGTGTACACAATGATATGGTTTCTCACCTGTGTGGATACGCTGATGTGTTTGAAGATTACTCTGAGATGTAAAACTCTTCCCACACTGTTCACAGGGATATAGCTTTTCTCCTGTGTGGAAACGGTGGTGTCTAAGTAGATTACTCTGAGATGTAAAACTCTTTCCACACTGTTCACAGTGATACAGTTTCTCTCCTGTGTGTATACGCTGGTGTCTAAGTAGATTACTCTGACAATTAAAACTCTTCTCACACTGCCCACAGTGATACGGCTTCTCTCCTTTATGGATACGCTGGTGTATTTTGAGATGACCCAGACGATTAAAACTCTTCTCACACTGTTCGCAGTGATAAGGCTTTACTCCTGTGTGGATACGCTGGTGTCTAAGGAGATTACTCTGACAATTAAAACTCTTCCCACACTGTTCACAGTGATAAGGCTTCTCTCCTGTGTGGATACGCTGGTGTGTTTTCAGAAGAGCAATTTTAGTAAAACTCTTCCCACAATCTGAGCAGTGGTGCATCTGAAAAACAAAATCAAGATTCACTATACCAGAATCATTTTATATTTTTTTGTCACTTTATTAGAAATATCTGCAGCAATAATCTAATACGGCTTGAACACTAAATCACTAATGTAATTTGCTATAGCAACCCGACTTTCAGGTTTTCAAATGCTGGTGGGGCTGCTAAAAAAAATTATAATACACAACCCAAATGTAAACCTTTAATTAAAATAAATGGAATGCAATATTCTTTTTAAATCTTATAAACCCATATTTCATTCACACTAGAACATAGAAAACATATCAAATTTTTAAAATGAGGAAATTTACCATGTTTAGGAAAAAACAAGGTCATTCTGAATTTGCTTCCTTCAATACTCCTTTAAAAAAACAAACAAACAAACAAAAAAAAAAAAACCAAATTTAATAATAATAATAATAATAATAAAAAAAAAGCTGGGCCAGGGCAACAAAAGTAAAAAAAAAGTTTTATTGAAATTAAATAGTTGGATAAACATTTTGCAACTAATAAATATGATGATTGGGGTATAAAGAGTTTATATTAGAGTCAGACTTGAGAGAAGATGTAAAAAACTGTCTACAAATTTTGGAACAATGTTCTTCAATATCAACTTGCAAAAAGTTAAAGTCTCATAATTTACAGAAAATAATATCAACATAAATCTGAATCTGGAGGAATCTCTGTGCACAAGGGACATGGGTGAAAATCAATATTGGATGGGTATGATTTTCTGAACATGATCCAGAACACAACCATCCCCACTGGGCCAAAGCTCAATTTAAGTGAAAAACTGTTCTTTAGTCAGACGAATCACTTTTTTAAATTTCTTTTTTTTTTAAATACTCTGGACTAAAGAGGACAGGGGGCCATATTGTTTGTTATCAGCGTTCATTTTAAACAGCCACATCTCTGATGCTATGGGTTGCAGTGTACCTTTGATCCAGCAGCAGCAGCAGGAGTGTGTGGAGGTTCTCCTAAAGATCTCCTTCTGGACTCTGATTTTATGATCAGAGGTGTAAAGAATCAGGACACTGGAAGAAAAATGCAGAGGTTCATGACTCCAGAATGTCCACTAGCTGTTCCCCGAGCAGCTCAGCTGCTACATTTCACTGTATCTCACCTTTGGGTAAAAATCCGCTAAATCCGGGATAAAAACGGGGAAAAAACTGGACCGGAGCGCGTGAAAGAAGTCTATAGGTGCTGTGATTAGTCGATCCGTAACGGAAACGCGATTTGTACTGCGCATGTGCGTAAATGCGTCGACTTCCTGTCTGAAGCATGCCAACAAAAAAAAATATATATAGGATTGTTGTTGTCAATGCCCGATCCGTACCAGAACTAGTTCTGTACTAGTGATTCTCTTTAGAAGGGGTTTAGAAAGAAGGTAGCAGGAAGTACCTGCCGTTAACAAGCAGGGTTTGGAGAGACATTCGAGTAGAGTAGATTCAACTTTGTGATTGCGCAAGGTACATGTACAGAGCCAATGAAATACAGTCATCTATCCAGAAGTGCAGATGTGGACTATTTAGAATGAATATTAATTGCTGACCTTATTATGCTACCATTAACTTTGAATATTGCTTTTTACCATTAAATACAAACATGTTTAAAGATTTTACTAAATCAAACAAAACTAATGTTGTTTGACTGGAATTGTAGAAGGTACAAATGCAACGCTAAGCACATCTTTTGTCTGTATATTTAATTTGTCAGGGGATTGTCTGATATCCATTAATTTATACATTTTTTTCTTACTACCATTCTTTCTTTGGCTCTGTCTTACTCCTACTGACTTTCATTTCCCTTCTCTCCAGCGTGTACCTCCACCTCTCCAGGATCTTCTCCACCTGCTCCCTACTCTGACCACAAATCACAATATCATCCACAAACATCATAGTCCACAGAGACTCCTGTCTGACCTCGTCCGTTAACCTGTCCGTCACCACTGCTAACAGGAAAGGGCTCAAAGCCGATCCTTGATGCAGTACAACCTCCACCTTGAACCAGTCTGTCGTTCCTACTGCACACTTCACTGCTGTCACATTGTCCTCATACATGTCCTGCATCACCCTTACATACTTCTCTGACACACCTGACTACCTCATACAATACCACAACTCCTCTCTCCACCCTGTCATACGCTTTCTCTAAATCCACAAACACACCACTGCATCTCACCTAAACTGTCTGACTCTAATGTATAACAATCTTAATGTTAAATATACCAATTTCAGTCATTATCACTATTTATTTATGAAACACTAAATAGACTGATCTGGTCACCTGGTCCTCAGTCATAATCCAATAAATACTCAATCCTGTTTAAATCCTCCTTTTCATTGATTTTTTCATTGAATTAATTTGTGTGAATCTCCGTTAATTTGTAAACCCAAAATCTATAAACAAATAAAAATGGAGAATGATGATAGAAGAGAATGAAGAGTGATAGTTGATGAAGTCATGTTTCTCATGAAGCTCAACCACTAAAGATCAGGCACAGTGGCAGACAACCAATCAGATCTACTTCATGATAATATCTGAGCCAATCATGTTTGATGATTTTGAATTCAGCGCGTGAGTTTTTCTCCACCAAGGCAGTGATTTCATCTGAAGTATGTAAAAGATGGCAGGAAGTATGGAATAGTGGGACTAAAGGAAGACATCTCTTCCAGATCCAGGAGAATGTTGGAAAAGAGAGGAAAAGATTGTGAAATAGAAAACAGGATGTCATCATCACAAGACTAAGAATTGGACATGCTGCATTAAACCATAGTCTCTTTAGAATAGGTAAGCATGAATCGGGTAAAGTGTGTGAGGTAAGCATGAATCGGGTAAAGTGTGTGAGGTAAGCATGAATCGGGTGAAGTGTGTGAGGTAAGCATGAATTGGGTGAAGTGTGGGGAGCTGGAAACAATGAGACACACATTCTTGATAAGTGTCCTGCATATGAAAGGGACAGATTCCAGTTAATTCAGGAATTAGGGTGGATAGGAGTGGGCAATATTTCTATAAAGGTACTGTTGGGAATCGAGTATGGGCAATCGGGACTCAAGAATTGTTATTTAAATACCTAATAAATACAGGAACGATAGATAGAATTCAGGTTTGTAATTTTTCTTTGTATTTTTTTTTCTTTTTGTTTTTTCCCTTATTCAGTGTTCGCACCACAGTCCAGATCAGTAGGTGGCGGTAATGCACTTTTTCGTTGGTCTGACAATCCGCCATAAAACACCACAAGAAGAAGAAGAAGAGGATGAGGAGGAGTTTTTCCTCCACTTTCCGCGCGTGCACATTGACGTTCCTTTCGTCGTTATAAATCTATCGCGCGCGAGCTTCAACCCCGTTTATGTCCCGGATTTAGCGGATTTGTACCCAAAGGTGAGATACAGTGAAATGTAGCAGCTGAGCTGCTCGGGGAACAGCTAGTGGACATTCTGGAGTCATGAACCTCTGCATTTTTCTTCCAGTGTCCTGATTCTTTACACCTCTGATCATGAAATCAGAGTCTGGACAGAGATCTTTAGGAGAACCTCCACACACTCCTGCTGCTGCTGCTGGATCAAAGGTACACTTTATTTATGTCTCATCTTTCAGTGTGTTTGCAGGGCAAAGAAACATCATACTGTATTTTAACATTATATCACAATAAACTACTGTTTTTTTCACTGTTCTTTTACAAGGAGGTTAGAAATTCCCTTTAATTATTTGGTCTATTTGGTCTGTTCTTTACTATTTTACTCAGTTGATGAAGTAAACAATGTTTGATTCCAGCAGCTTTTCTTTGGCGGAGTCACGCAATAAATCTGACACATGCAACCAGCTAATGTTGTAGAAAGACTCAGAATCACAGGTTTTGCTTCCAGATGATAACAGCTTTTATTATCAATCCCCAAAAGCTGGAGCTGGTCTGTGGAGCATCCTACTCTCCACTCTCATTTCCACATTATATATGCCTCGACCATTTCAATACATCCCACTCCATACATTGTTCACCCAACATCTGTCTCTAATTTGGGATCTCCAATATACGTACAATGGTGGTGCTGAAATGTGTAGGTACAGATACACACACATCAAGCTTCAATATTTCATACATTTATACCACTCATGGTACATTCCTGTATGCACACACATCAGAAGAACATTTTAATAGAAGTTACATGTTGTGTTTATATTTGATGAACTTTATCCTTCTACATTATCAGATCAAATATTCACATTTATATCCCAGTGATCTCCCAGAGGCAGTTTAGTGTCAAAGTAGCCAACAGATTCACATTTAACAGTTTGCTAATAAATCATAATTGTATCCTAATTTAGTGTCTTGTCTAGAGGTCTACATAATGTAGCTGAAGAGAGCTGGGACCACCATTTCCAAGGTTACTGTTGGTAATACACTAAGATGTCATGGTTTAAATTCATGCATGGCATGGAAGGTTCCAGCACATGTCCAGGCACGTCTTAAGTTTGCCAATGTCCACTTGGATGATCCAAAGGAGTCATGGGAGAAAGTCATGTGGTCAGATGAGACCAAAATAGAACTTTTGGGTCATAATTCCACTAAACGTGTTTGGAGGAAGAAGAATGATGAGTACCATCCCAAGAACACCATCCCTACTGTGAAGCATGGGGGTGGTAGCATCATTCTTTGGGGGTGTTTTTCTGCATATGGGACAGGGCTACTGCACTGTATTAAGGTCTATGAAGATCTGTGTGGAGGAGTGGGCCAAAATCCCTCCTGCAGTGTGTGCAAACCTGGTGAAAAACTACAGGAAATATTTGACCTCTGTAATTGCAAACAAAGGCTCCTGTACCAAATATTAACATCGACTTTTTAGGTGTTCAAATACTTATTTGCAGCTGTATCATAAAAATAAATAGTTTAAAAATCATGTATTGTGATTTCTGGATTTTTGTTTTTAGATTGTCTCTCACAGTGGACAGGCACCTACAATGACAATTTCAGACCCCTCCATGATTTCTAAGTGGGAGAACTTGCAAAATAGCAGGGTGTTCAAATACTTATTTTGACAGCCACAGATCATTACCTTCGGTCGTCATCAATGAATTGTTGTCCCAACCACAGGGATTTTCACACATTTTCAAGATGGCGCCGGTGAGGTCGGCTACGCTTTTTTTGGTTTTGTTTATTTTATACTTTTATTTAAGTAGTTACCTTTCTATCTACACAAGATGGACATCATTAGATATGACGGAGAAACTCATATCTATTGGTGTACAATACACTCACCTTTCGCGCGAGATCCTAAGGGAGAACAAAGGACGTGACCCATACCGGCGTCCGCGAAGGAAACGAGCCGGCGTCAGGAACAGGCTGAGGGCACGCGCACACCAAGCTCCCTACCTAGTATCCTAGTATCCTGTTAGCCAACGTCCAGTCACTGGAAAACAAGCTCGACGACCTCAGGGCAAGGGTCAAGTTCCAGAGATACATTCGGGACTGCAACCTTCACCGAGACATGGCTGAACCCAGCGGTACCGGACCAGGCCATTCAGCCGGCCGAGTTTTTCTCGGTTTACCGCATAGACAGAACACCGGAGTCGGGGAAGTCAAGAGGAGCTGGAGTGTGTCTAATGGTGAATGAACACTGGTATTGTTCCTCTTTCATGCTCCTGCACACCAAATCTGGAACTACTGACCATCAAATGTCGACCCTTTTATCTACCTCGGGAATTCAGCTCAGTCATAGTCAGTGCCGTTTATATTCCACCTCAAGTGGACACGGACACTGCAGTATGGGGCTTACATGAGACACTAACGCAACGGCAACACAGCATCGGGACGATGCGCTCATTGTGGTCGGAGATTTCAACAGTGCCAACCTCAAGTGCGCACTTCCGAACTTTTATCAGCACATCTCCTGCCCCACCAGGGGCGAAAGAACACTGGACCACTGCCATACAACATTCAAGAACAGCTACAAGGCACAATCACGTCCATCGTTTGGGAAATCGGACCATGCCGCCATCTTTCTAATGCATGTTTACAAACAAAGGCTAAAACAGAAAGCTCCGGTTCAGAGGGAGGTCGCACGCTGGACTGACCAATCGGTGGACGCTTTGGATGACGCAGACTGGGACATGTTCCTGCGCAGCTCTGATGACGTCAACATGTTTACGGAAGCGGTTGTGGGATCCATCAGGAAACTAGCAGATGATACAATGCAGCAAACCACCATCAGAACGTTTCCCACCAAGAAGCCGTGGGTGTATAAAACCATCCGCGACGCTCTGAGATCCCATTTCGTTGCCTACAACACGGGGCTCGCCACGGGGGACATGGAAGAGTACAAGGCTGTTTGCAGAGCGGTGAAGGATGCAAAGCGGTGCTACAGGAGGAAACTAGAGTCACAGTTTTAAGGTGTTGTTTTAGGAGCCTTTGGCATTGACTAAGGACAATAACGGACTTCTCTGGCAGACAAGCTAAACACCTTTTACGCTCGTTTCAAGGCTGCAGCTAACCACGCTAGCGGTGCTAGCGGCACAAGCAGCGTGCACGCAGAAAGAGCCGGAGAGGTGAACATGTTCACCATCTCAGAGCATGACGTGAGGAGGGCATTCAAGAGAGTAAATACCAAGAAGGCAGCAGGACCAGATGGCAACACAAGTCGGGTTCTGAAAGCCTGCACTGACCAGCTAGCACCGGTGTTCACTGAGATATTCAACCTCTCCCTGGAACAGTCTGTTGTCCCCTCATGTTTTAAACAGTCCACCATTGTTCCTGTCCCGAAGAAACCTCAGCCCGCCTGCCTTAATGACTACCGCCCTGTAGCTGTGACCTCAGTAGTGATGAAGTGCTTGGAGAGACTGGTCAGAGACTTCATCACTGCCTCACTACCAGACACACTGGACCCTCTACAGTTTGCGTACCGTTAGAACGGCTTTACTAAGGGCGCCATTGCTCATCTCCTTCACACCCCGATGAGCCACCTGGACCAAAGAAACAGGAATTATGCAAAGATATTGTTCGTGGACTACAGTTCAGCGTTTAACACCATAATTCCCCCCACACTCACCTCTAAGTTGGAGGTCCTGGGACTCAGCCAGCCACTGTGTCAATGGATCTCTAACTTCCTGATATACAGACTACAAGCCGTATAGGTGGGAATACACACCTCATCCACCCTCACCCTCAGCACTGGAGCTCCCCAGGGTTGTGTTCTGAGCCCCCTGCTGTACTCACTGTACACATGACTGTGTGGCCACATCCAACTCCACCACCATCATCAAGTTTGCTGACAACACTGTTGTGGTGGGCCTGATCAACAACAATGACGAGACGGCCTACCTACAGGAGGTTTAAAACCTGGAGAGATGGTGCCAGGAGAACAACCTTCTACTGAACTTCAGCAAGACTAAGGAGTTGATTGTGGACTTCAGCACAGAGCGGGAGCGGTCATACCAACCGCTAAACATCTGCAGGACTTTAGTGGAAAGAGTGGACAGTTTCTGGTACTTGGGTGTTCACATCACACAGGATCTGTCTTGGTCCTGTCACACTAACATCCTGGTGAAGAAGGCCCGGCAGCGTCTGTACCATCTGAGACGCTTAAGGGACTTTGTGGGAGAGTGTGTGGATGCGGGGAAAAAGTAACGCCACAGCAGGTCAGGTGCAAAGGCTTCACAGACACTTTTATTTATAAGTATGTTTGTTTAGGGATTCATGCAGCACGCCTTCTGGCTCACGCGCGTACACACCCCACCGTCTCACACACCCTCTCCTCCTTAAATGCACCCCCCGATCACTGGAAAACAGAGAACACTCATTAGATCACATAATCTTCAGGTGAGGCAATCCCCCGCCTACCTGCTCCCGGCCCCACCCTCCATTCACAAACCGACGCTCGGCCACGCCCCCGCTGCCACAGACTTTAAACTACCCTCTCGGGTGCTTAAGACTTTCTACACCTGCACCATTGAGAGTGTCCTGACTGGTAGCATCACTTCCTGGTTTGGGAACAGCACCATGCAGGACAGGTGAGCCCTCCAGAGGGTGGTGCGTTCAGCTGAACATACCATCCACACCGCGCTCCCTGGCCTGCAGGACATCTACAGCACGCGGTTCAGGACCAGATCCAGGAAGATTGTAAAGGACCTCAGCCATCCCAACAATGGACTCTTCTATTTGTTGCGGTCAGGGAAACGCTTCCGATCCCTGAAAGCGAACACAGAGAGGATGAGGAGGAGCTTCTTCCCACAGGCCATTCAGTGTTTAAACCAGGAAACACCCAGGATCTAAAAGCTGGTCCACTCTCTCCATCATCACACTTGTTCTCTGTACAGATCTCACCTCTCGCACCACGTCACTTTAAACTCTGGACTTGCACAGCAAAGTGCACTTTGTTTATTTATTTTATACCACACCATACCACACACGGACACTTTATGGACACTTTACACCACACCATACTGTCTACTGCCATAAGAATTTTTTGTATATACATTTTTCTCTTTGTTTCACATACATATCTTTATATATTCTTTATCTTATATTTTTATATTTTATTTTATATAGTTTTTTATACTTTATCCTTTATCTGCTTCTTTTCTTTTTCCCCATCCTATTCCCCTCTTGCTGGACCGTCGGATAAAGCATTTCACTGCATGTCGTACCCTGTATGTATGTATGTGTATGTGATGAATAAAATTTGATTTGATTTGACATCATTTGGAAGACAGCATGCAAATCAGCTCAGTAGGTACTGATTGCTTGCACCGTTGCAGAATTTGAGCTCCGTCTTATGAAAGCTACTATTAGCAAATGCTAAAACCAAAAGCACCCAAACATTGCTTGAACACATCAGGCAGCTTTATGATCGTGGACTAAATCCTGTTAAGCTCTGATGTTATTACAGATGCAACAGGTGCTAAAGTTTTTTTTTCTCTGTTTCCTGAAATTGAAAATAAGATGCTGCCTCGTCTGCCTCAAAATACCTCAAACCATATCAGATTACTCTAGCAGACATTTCTGATAACATGCAAGACCAAATCTGAAATTATTACAGTATATTGAATCATTTTATTTTGTTTTCCAGATGCACCACTGCTCAGATTGTGGGAAGAGTTTTAATCACCAGGTTCATCTCAAAGAACACCAGCGTGTCCACACAGGAGTGAAGCCATATCACTGTGAACAGTGTGGGAAGAGTTTTATTTATCAGAGTGGTCTCAAAAGACACCAGTGTATCCACACAGGAAAGAAGCGATATTACTGTGAACAGTGTGGGAAGAGTTTTAATCATCAGAGTAGTCTCTCAAGACACCAGCGTATCCACACAGGAGAGAAGCGGTATTACTGTCAACAGTGTGGAAAGAGTTTTACTCACCAGGGTAATCTCAAAGAACACCATCGTATCCACACAGGAGAGAAGCCGTATCACTGTGAACAGTGTGGGAAGAGTTTTATTCGCCAGGGTCATCTTAAAGTACATCAGCGTATCCACACAGGAGAGAAGCCGTATCACTGTGAACAGTGTGGAAAGGGTTTTAATCGCCAGGGTAATCTCAAATTACACCAGTGTATCCACACAGGAGAGAAGCCCTATCACTGTGAACAGTGTGGGAAGAGTTTTAATAGGCAGAGTAGTCTCAAATCACACCAGCGTATCCACACAGGAGAGAAGCCATATTACTGTGAACAGTGTGGGAAGAGTTTTACTCAACAGAGTCATCTCAATAGACACCAGTGTATCCACACAGGAGAGAACCCGTATTACTGTGAACAGTGTGGAAAGAGTTTTACTCATCAGAGTCATCTCGAAGAACACCAGTGTATCCACACAGGAGAGAAGCCATATGACTGTGAACAGTGCGGGAAGAGTTTTATTCGCCAGAATCATCTTAAAGAACACCAGCGTATCCACACAGGAGAGAAGCCATATTACTGTGACCAGTGTGGGAAGAGTTTTACTCAACAGAGTAGTCTCAATAGACACCAGCGTATCCACACAGGAGAGAAGCCCCATCACTGTGAACAGTGTGGGAAGAGTTTTAATCGTCAAAGTTGTCTCAAATCACACCAGCGTATCCACACAGGAGAGAAGCCGTATCACTGTGAACAGTGTGGGAAGAGTTTTAATCATCATAGTAGTCTCAAATTTCACCAGTGTATCCACACAGGTTAGAAGCCATATTACTGTGATCAGTCTCTCCGACCGAGCTGCTTCCGACATTAGTTGGGACTTTCAAAATTTATGTAAAATAGTTTCTTCAAAAGAAGCCAGACACTAGGTTAAGTAGAGCAAAGGTAGAGTTTTTTTGGGGCAAACCACAATCAACCCGAGAGCATCCGCATGTCGTGACATCGATGGTCTGACTACACCTGGCATTTCCTCCTGTTTTTATACATTTTAACCCCTAACATTGAAAACTTCCCAAACCTGGGCCCTCCTTTGTTACTATCAGTCATTACCATTTTGGAAATCTTTGGACGTTAGACCTTCCCCTAAGTATTTTTAACTATTATTAACATTCAAAAATTCCAACATTTAAAAGGTAAATTCTGATTACAATTGTCTTCAAGATACTTCGAGAGGGTTGGACCACAAAAAGTGGGAAATATACCACTGTTTCACTTTATTGTTTTACTTGCTTGGTGGACAGTGCTTGCCTGTGTTATTTGATCATGCGTGAGTACTTTGCTTTTTCCTTATTCCCAATTTTATCACTTTGCATAAGCACATTAGTATTTTTAAATATATTCTTAACTTTATTAATTTGATGGTTTTAGAAGACATGTTCTCCATTCCCTTTTATGGCATTTTTAATAAACTTCCTCACTCATAATTTGTGCTGTTTGTGTGTTATTTTCTTCTGTGTTGGTTTAGGCCCATTTTTCATGTTTAGTAAGTGTAATGGGCACTTTCCTTTGGGTTATGTTTACTTAAGCATAAATAAGCTACATTTAAATCCTACACTCATCAGAGTAGTCTCAAAAGACACCAGCGTATCCACACAGTTTAGAAGCTGTATCACTGTGAACAGTGTGGGAAGAGTCGGTATGTATGACTCAGCCACGAGCAGGGAATTTCTTATATGAAGGGATATAAAGGGAAATTAACATGTAAATATACGGGGACTTTAAATTATAATATTAATTAGCTCTAACAAACTGGACACCTTTCCAAGCCAACAGAACATTTTTGGATCAACTACAGATAAACTACACTACAACTACACTGTATGGCAAAAAGTATGGGGCTACCTGAGTATCACACTCATCTCACACTGATCTAGTTTTCTGATTTATTACAAACCTGAGCAGGATCACACGTTTATACAGTAATATCAGGTAATACATTTTTGTTGTATATGTCTGGACCTATAAGAATTAATGTGAGATTTGTCTGTGCTTTAATTCTTTTAAATCTGAAACGTTAACCGTATAAACCTTTAGGTATTTTGCTCCGACATTCATTTTTTGTGTTTCTCTAACTTCAAATAAGCTTATTAGTCAAATTACATCCTCACCATACTTTCATCAGCAGAGCCTGAATAATGCACTAATGTTCTGGACTAAATTCCACCAAATTGATTTCAGTATAATAGGAGAAACATTTCAGATCTTCCAAAGTCAATTGGACAAATGGTCTTGAAGCATTGCCGTGGTAATAGTTTTAGTTTAGAATGATGGTTTTTAATCGGAACCCTAAATATGGACTAAGATAGCAGATTGTAGCTCCTCGTGCAGCAAGATGATTCTGGGTTCAGCAGGCTTTAGGAGAACTTCACCTGCCTGATTTAACTCTTGATTTCTACAAAGCAAACTTAGCAAGTCCTAATTTAAGTGTTTCAGGAAGAGGTAGGTCTTCAACCATTGCTGAAAGATAGCCAGGAACTCGCTGTATTGACACCTAGAGGAAGTTCATTCCATCACCTCTGTGCCAGAACAGAGAAAAGCCTTGAAGTATACTTACCTCTCATTCTGAGAGAAGGTGGAACCAATCGAGCCATGCTGGAGGATCTCAGACAGTGTGGTGCAGTGCAATATGTGATGAGGTTTCTAAAGTAAGATGGTGCTTGTCCATTTTTTGGCCTTTTACTCAAACATTAGTGTTGAATCTGATATCTGCAACTACTGGAAGCCAGTGAAGGGAGCGCAGCAGTGGGGTGGTGTGGGAAAACTTGTTCAGATTGAACAAAAGTCAGGCAGCTATGTTTTGGATAATTTGCAGTGGACGAATAGGGTTCAGGGGAAGACCTGCCAACAGAAAGTTGCAGTAGTTCAGTCTAGAAATGAACAAGCACCTGGGCAGCCTGTGTGGACAGAAATGGTCAATCCTTTGGATATGGTAGAGAAGAAATCGACCAAAATGAGCCACATTAGCAACATGTGAGGCAAAGGAGAAGTTGATTGTCCATAGTTACCCCAAGGTTACGGGCAGTGGCTGAAGGTGAGAGAAGAGAGTCGTGAAGAGTTATTCAAAGATCTTGACCTGAAGATGACTCACCAGGGAAGACCAGCAGTTCTGTTTTGCAGAGTGGAAGCTGTGGTATCTGAGGGAGAGAAAGAAAAGATGAGTTGAGTGTCATCTGCATGTCAAGTCAAGTTTATTTCTATAGCGCTTTTCACAACAGACATTGTCTCAAATCAGCTTAACAGTCAAGGTGAATAGTGTGCTTTTCCATGTGAGGATATGACTTCACCAATGAAGTGGGTATAGAGGGAGAAAAGGAAGGGACCCAGTAACAAGCCTTGTGGGGCACCAGTGGTAAGTCTGCAAGTGGCAGATATGGATCCCCTCCATGTGACTGGGTATAAGCAACCTTCCAGGTAGGAAGCAAACCATTCCCAAGCTGTTCCCCGGATACCAAGGCTCCTAAAGCTAGACAAGATAGTCTTGTGGTTGACTGTGTCGAATGCTGCTAAAAGGTCCAGGAAGAAAAAAGGTACAGATGACCGCTTGGCTGATCAAGCAGCCTGCAGTTTCTCAGAAAGAGTTTCCCATAAACGGCTGTCTCTGTGGAATGTACCGCTTTTAATCCAGACTTTTTTGGATCATGAAGGTTGTTCTGTGAGAGATAGACAGACAGTTGGTTAAAAACAACCAGAGACACCTCTGCATTCCAGAGATGTTGAATGAAAGGAGACAAGTGATACCGGTCCGTAATTGTTGATGTCTGATGGCTTCAGAGCAGGTTCCGTTAAGATGGGAATGCCCCTTGCTTACTTGAAGGTAGTTGACAAGCCAGATGTTAAGGACCCATTGATGATTGTGGAGATGAAGAGAAGGAGATCTTGTGAGATAGTCTGAAGTGTAGTTGAAGGGATTGAATCCAGATCACAGGTGGTGTGATTGCAGTATGACTTGCATTATCTCATCTGTTAAGGTTGAGAAGCTTGACAATGAAGGAGTAGAGGATTCCTGGCTGTGTTGTGTAGTCATTATCGGAAAGAAAGTAAAGGTCTGGGAGATTTTAATCACAGAAGGAGGCAAAGTTATCAGCAGGCAGGCAGGGCGGTTGAGTAGTAAAGAGAAGATGTCGTGGAGCTTACGAGTATCTTTTGGAACAGCCTTGTGCTTTTCCTTTTAGAAGGCAGTCTTAGCAGAAATCACATCTGAAGAATGTCTGTACTTTCTACTGCACTGGAAGCTCCTGATGACAAGTCAAATCCCTTGTGTGTGTAAGCATACTTGGTAATAAAGCTATTTCTGATTCATATTCTTATGTGTGTGCTTTGTGTATTGGAAATCATTGGGTTATCCACTAACACCCATATGTACTGGTGCCTGGTGCTTGGTTTGAAGTGCCTTCCAATTGGAATGTCTTTGAAGGTAGAGAAGTAGAGAACTGTCTGTTTTTTTGCCTTTTTTTTGTGAGGAAAGTTACTTAGACATGAAAACCCCAATATAACTGTAGAGTTTGAGACCTGTTTAACAAATGATCCTATGCAGACGGTATAATGTTAACAATTGGAACTAACAAACTGGTCAACATTCCAACATCAGAACATTGTTGTGTTTACAAGCGATTTGGAGTAATAATTCTGGTCCAACTTCAGCTAACTACACGATATGGCTCCCGAACATAATCTGATAGCTAGTCCACTTTTGGTGCAGCTTCAGAGTGGCTTAAGGACAATTTTCTGAATGTCATAAGGTGGCCCAGCCAGAACCCTGACTTGAACACAATTGAACATCTCTCGAGAGCCAGAAAGTGTCCACTGATTGTACCTGTCTAACTTGACAGAGCTGAAAAGGATTGTATTTTTAGATGTTTCTTTATTTAGTAAATATAGCTGTATAAAATCAACATCATTTAAAATTACAATACTGGATTCTAAACTTAGTCTCTTACTGTTGTTTTCTATTTCTTTAGCTGCTAGTTCTCTGTTTAAAACTTTGTGTTATTGAAGTAGAGAAATGTAGTTGTGGGTAAAGATGAAGAGAAAGTTGGACTTCTAGCCTCAGTAATGTACACTATAGTGTTAATTTGCTCTCTAGCAGTGATCTGCTCCTCCACTCAGATGGAGCTGTGAGAGACACCATGAGTTCTGACTGGAAAAGAGACGTTCACTTGCTTTATGTTTAATCTGTTCACGTTTCTCTGGATTATAACATCTAATACCTGAACCTGACGCTGCTTTTGATCATTAGAACATTTCATTCAGATGAAGAAACTAACTAATGTTAGATTAGATCACCCAGGACTCAGGTAGAAGCCATACATCAGCCCAGTGAATGTCCACCTGGTCCCCAGTCATAATCCAATAAATACTCCATCCTGTTTAAATCCTCCTTTTCATTGATTTGTGAATTAAATTTATTTCAAATGCAAATGCATATCCAAGATGGCCACTCGTGAGATTGTGTGTTAGTTTTGTCAGCCAGTCTTTTAAGTCTTACATTTGCTAAAATTGTTAGTGGTGTGTTTATACCACTCTTTATTATTTAACTTTTTATTAACTAACTGGAGATTATTCCATGTTTGAAAAAAATGTGGACTTTTATACCGATATGCCTACTTTGCTCCATGGTATGGAGAATGCCATTGATTGGTGTGGGTAGCGGGCCTTTTGCTGTTGAATGGAAGAGACCCGCACCTGCGCCACATCAATGGGCTTCGTGGGCCGCTATGGACTGGATTGGGGAACCGCTAATGGTTGGTGTGGATGACATATCTTCTAGTGGGTATGGGGGACAGGCATTTGTGCTGTGTCTATGCTTTTTATGTGCTGAGACCACTGCAGAACGGACCGGTGGCCCGTTTGGATGCGTGATCCACCATAAAGGTTGTTCTGCCTCTTAGTCAGAGGAAATGGAAAACTGACCCATTATGTTACATCTATTTGTGGCGATAACAGTCGGAGCTGCGGAATGGCAAAGAGAAAGTGGTTTGTGCAGAGTTGGCTCAGCTTCAAACACCAGAGGAACTTAAATTAAGTAATGGTATATGATGTTTCCATCTTAATGTGAGAAGTTTGGTAATTACGGTGGATACAATTTGAATCTGGGCAGATTCAACCAATGCTGACATCATAATTCTCACAGAGACTTGGTTAAAAAAATCGATTACAGATGTCATTGTGCATATTAATAGATATAATGTTTTTAGAGCTGATCGCAGTAAAAAAGGAGGAGGGGTTGCAGTTTATACTAATGAAAATATGAATTGTATTTGTGTTGAGTCAGTTAGTATTTTGAAATGTTTTAAACTTATAGCTATTAAAGTATTTTTACCTAATGGGTCTGATATGATGGTGGTCGGTTGTTACCGCCCGCCTTCAGCTTCAAGTGAGGCAATTTCATTGCTTACAGACATTTACTTAACTCCTTGGACATCTGTAACTCCTTGTGTTTAGAACAATCGATAAATTTACCAACTCCCCTAAATGAAAAGAGTATGAGTAATTAATCTTTGAATAATATTATTTTAACTAATATTCCCAATGTTTTTTCTGCGATAGGAGTTTTTTGTAATTATCTTAGCGATCATTGTGCAATATCTTGTGTGAGAGATGCCTAAGAGTACACCAAGACTACAATTTTAATGAAAAAGCTATTTTGCATGATTTGTATAATAGTAATTTACATTTGGTTTCATCTATACCTGATTTGGTTGATGCCTATTTTAAATCAACTATTTAAAAAAGTTTTGATAAACATGCTCCTTTACGTAGATATCGGGTGAGTGGGAAATATAATCCTTGGTTTAATGAATCTGTTTCTAATCTTATTAAACAAAGAAATGTGGCCTGGTCCAAAGCAAAGAAAACAAATAGGGATGAGGACTGGTCAAATGATAGATTATTAAGAAATAAGTGTACAAAATTGATACAAAATTCCAAAAGCCAGTATTATCTTAATCTATTTAACAATAACATGAATGATCCTTCTAAATTTTGGAAATTAACAAAATCTCTTGTAGGGTCAAATAAACTACTGATCTTCCAAAACTTTTAAAAGTAGACCAAAGATTAATTACAGACAAGGGTGATATTGTTAATATGTTTAATAATCATTTTATTTCAGCTAGTTTGATAACAGATACCAGTAATTTGCTGGTCACTGGCGAACAGGAAATTGAAGAGCTGACAAATTATTATGACTCAGATTTATTTTTCTTTATCTCTATATTGCCCAGCCAAGTTTATAAACTACTCTCAATCAGGTGGATTTGATAAAATTTAACCAGTTTTTTTTATTTTCTGCAGATATTACTGCTGAACCTATTGCATCAATTTTAAATTTGAGTCTATTCACTAATGTAATTTCAACTTCTTGGAAATCAGCTATGGTTATGCCATTATTAAAAGGAGGTGATCCCTGTGATTTGAATAATTATCTACCTATTTCTAAACTACCGATCTTAGCAAAAGTTTCTAAATCTATAAAAAATGATCAAATTGAAGAATATCTAGGTAGTCATAATATTCTAAACGCATTTTAGTCAGGTTTTAAAACGGGTCATATTACAATAAAGGCTACTACACTTATTACAAATGATTTTATAACTGCTTTCGATGAAAGACAGCATTGTGTTGGCTTGTTTCTTGATTTAACAAAAGCGTTTGACTTAGTGGATCATGACTTACTGTTACAGAGACTTAAATATATAGGTCTTGATAATTTGGCTTTGAGTTGGTTTAAAAATTAATCATTTGATTGAACGCAATGTGTTGCTGTAGATAATTATATTTCATCTGTGCTGAGTCAAGAAGGGTGTTCCTCAAGGTTCTTTATTGGCACCACTTCTTTTCTCTATTTTTATAAATAAATTATGGCAGGGAATAAAATCCGCAAAGCTACATTTTTATGCTGATGATACAATTATTTATTCAACTGTATCCTCTTTGTCACAAGCTATTGAAATTCTCCAGAATTCTTTTAATACTTTTCAGCATAATTTACTCCAATTGAAATTAGTTTTAAATGCGGAAAAAAAAGTATATTATTTTTTTTGCGTAGTCATTCTATGACCACTGCTCCGTCTATCCTTTCTATTGATGGCGTGCATATAGATAGAGTTACAACTTACAAATATCTAGGAATATGGATAGACGAGAAGTTGGCATTTGATGTTCAATTTATTATTTGGTAAAAAGATTAAAACCAAGATGGGTTTTCTCTTTCCGCAAAGAAAATGTTTTTCTTTTGGAGCTAGAAAGAAAATTATACAAAGTACTTTTTTTTTACCCATTATATATTTATTAAAAAGATTAGATTGTGTTTATCATGCTGCATTGCGTTTTATAACTAATGTTTGTTCACGTACTCATCATTGTTTGCTATATAACTGTGTAGGTTGGACCTCCTTATATCAAAGAAGGAAATCACATATAGTAGTATATACTGTAAAAGCACTGCTTGGTATGCTTTCAAATTATATTACTAGGCTTCTATGTTTGTCCAGATCGTCAACTGGTATTACATTAGACCTACCTAGAGTTCACTCAGAACACGGAAAATCTGCTTTCTCTTACTGTGCTCCTTGGCTGTTACTCCATGAGACATAATTCCTTCTTAAAATGTGTTTAAAAATATATTGCGATGTAAAATGGGTAAAGTATGTTATTGTTTCAATTAACTGATTTTGTTTTCCTTTGTTTGTTTAGAATTTGTTTTGTGTGTTATGTGTTTATGTGAAACTTTTATACGCCACCTAGGCCAGGACTCCCTGGAAGAAGAGATTTCTGTTCATCTCAATGGGACCTTCCTGAAAAAATGAAGGTTAAATTAAAAAATGTAATTTGTGTGAATCTCCGTTTTTATTTAAACCGAAATTTATGAACAAATAAAAATGGAGAATGATGATAGAAGAGAATGAAGAGTGATAGATGATTTATTCATGTCTCTCATGAACCTCAACCACTAAAGATCAGGCACAGTGGCAGACAACCAATCAGATTTCACTTCATGATAATGTCTGAGCCAATGATGTTCGAGGATTTTGAATTCGAACCCGTTGGCCCCGCCCACTGCTTTGTGAATAACCCGTTTGTACCTATAGACTTCTTTCACGCGCTCTGGTCTGAAGTAAATGTTGGCCGCGTGAGTTTTTCTCCACTTTCCGCGCGTGCACATCGACGTTCCTTTCGCTGTTATAAATCTATCGCGCGCGAGCTTCAACCCCGTTTATGTCCCGGATTTAGCGGATTTTTACCCAAAGGTGAGATACAGTGAAATGTAGCAGCTGAGCTGCTCGGGGAACAGCTAGTGGACATTCTGGAGTCATGAACCTCTGCATTTTTCTTCCAGGGTCCTGATTCTTTACACCTCTGATCATGAAATCAGAGTCCAGAAGGAGATCTTTAGGAGAACCTCCACACACTCCTGCTGCTGCTGCTGGATCAAAGGTACACTTTATTCATATCTCATCTTTCAGTGTGGTTTGCAGGGCAAAGAAACATCATAATGTATTTTAACATTAAATAAAAAATTACCTTAAATTTAAGTCTATCACAATAAACTACTGTTTTTTTTTACTCTTCTTTTACAAGGAGGTTAGAAATTCCCTTTAATTATTTGGTCTATTTGGTCTGTTCTTTACTATTTTACTTAGTTGATAAAGTAAACAATGTTTGATTCCAGCAGCTTTTCTTTGGCGGAGTCACGCAATAAATCTGACACATGCAACCAGCTAATGTTGTAGAAAGACTCAGAATCACAGGTTTTGCTTCCAGATGATAACAGCTTTTATTATCAATCCCCAAAAGCTGGAGCTGGTCTGTGGAGCATCCTACTCTCCACTCTCATTTCCACATTATATATGCCTCGACCATTTCAATACATCCCACTCCATACATTGTTCAACCAACATCTGTCTCTAATTTGGGATCTCCAATATACGTACAATGGTGGTGCTGAAATGTGTAGGTACAGATACACACACATCAAGCTTCAATATTTCATACATTTATACCACTCATGGTACATTCCTGTATGCACACACATCAGAAGAACATTTTAATAGAAGTTACATGTTGTGTTTATATTTGATGAACTTTATCCTTCTACATTATCAGATCAAATATTCACATTCATATCCCAGTGATCTCCCAGAGGCAGTTTAGTGTCAAAGTAACCAACAGATTCACATTTAACAGTTTGCTAATAAATCATAATTGTATCCTAATTTAGTGTCTTGTCTAGAGGTGTAACGGTACACGTGTTCATACCGAATTGTTTCAGTACACGGCTTTCGGTTCGGTATACACGTGTACCGAAATTAACCTTAGGTGTGAGTGAGTGTGTTGACGTGTGTTATTGGTCTGTTTTAATAGACTGGCATCCCACCCAAAGTATAGTACACCTGCATAACAAGCATTCCTAGCATAGGCTTCTCACTGAACCATGCCCCTGATTAGAATAAATCAGTTACAGAAGATTGAGCTGAGGGTTTTTGTTTTGATTCAGTAATCATTCCTATGTTTTCTGCAGCACCCTGTGTCCAGCATAAATGTGGTGGGAACCCAAAATGCTAACAACCTGGTCACAGTGTCCACAGATGGCAAGATGTGCTCCTGGAGTTTAGATATGCTATCCAAACCACAGGTAAAAAGACAAACCTTCTAATACATCAGATGGACACATGTGGAAAGATATAGGAGATACGAGTAAACCTGCATTAGAGCTAATGTGAGCAAAAACAATTAAAATATTTAGGTATATTGTGGTAAATATTGTTGCTTTTCAGTTAAAATTAATGTTCCTACAACATAGATCAGATGCCCATCACCACATTGTATTTTTTCTGTATAAGTGTGTATAGCCTGGATGTAAACCCAAGTCCATAAATATTTTGAACAGTTGGACATGTTTTTTTTCCCCTAATACTTGAGAACCTGACTGGTTTTGGTTTAATTCTTGCAATTAAAGTCTTTCAGCTTGATATTATCCACAAGCAGAAGCAGAAGTGCTCACTGACTGGTTTGATTAAGGCATATAGACATTTTATGCTTTTTTTCCCTTGTTACCAACAAGTATGTATATCCATATGTTGCCTTTCAATAATGTCTTGTCTGTTAGATAATTATAGCCTTATGTTGATTTTTGTTCTGGTTCATTCACAGGACAGTATGGAACTATATTATAACAAGTCTAAAGTAATTGCTGTGACTGGCATGGGTTTTCCTGTTGGCGAAGTTAATAACTTTGTTGTGGGAAGTACAGAAGGGACGGTGTACGCGGCCTCTTGGCATGGCATGTGAGTGTATTCAGTCGTCCAGCCATTTGAATTCTAGAAGCCGTTGTATTTCCCTGATCCTGTGTATGTATTTTGTTTGTTTAGTAAGGCTGGAATAAATAGGATGTTTAAGGGCCACCAGGGGCCAGTCACTGGCATTAGCTGCCACAATGCTGTGGGCCCCATTGATTTCTCCAACCTTTTTACCACCTCATCCTTTGACTGGACTGTGAAACTGTGGTCAACCAAAGTAAGCTTTTTTTTATATCTTTCCATTTTGTCAAATAGTTGTAATTTATAATGACTTATCCAGAGGGACCCATATCATGGTTGGCCCTGTGTTTGGACCCCAACCAAAAAAATGGGGATATTTATATAGTACAAAGGATGTTACTGTACTGTAATATATACTGTGATGTGACATATAAAGGCTTCTTCTTCTGAAAAGAAAATTATACAGTTGTGTTCAAAATTATTCAACCCCCAATGCTGTAAATGGTTTTAGGGAATTTAGTGTACATTTGTAATTGTATTCAGAATGAAATCCTACAAGGACTTCTTAAAGAACCATATGCAACTAAAATGACATCAATTAGTTTTGTAATACAGTAGTAAATGTTTCTTTTGTGAATTCTTCATTGACATAATTATTCAACCCCTTAAAGACTACCACTCTGAAGAACAGAGGTTCAATGAAGTGTTTTCAATCAGGTATTGAAAACACCTGTGGATATCAGGGAGCAGCAATAAAGCCTAATAAGCACCAATTAGGCAGCTTTAAAATGACTGTGATACTCAGCTCCTTCTAGACATTTACTGGTGTGGTTACAAACATGGTGAGGTCAAGAGAATGGTCCAGGAAGACAAGAGAACAGGTGATTACTCTTCACAGGAAGGGCAATGGCTATAAGAAGATTGCAAAGATGTTAAACATACCAAGAGACACCATAGGAAGCATCATTCGCAAATTCAAGGCAAAGGGCACTGTTGAAACGCTACCTGGTCGTGGCAGAAAGAAGATGCTGACTTCGACTGCTGTGCGCTACCTGAAGCGTAGAGTGGAGAAAAGTCCCTGTGTGACTGCTGAGGAACTGAGAAAAGATTTGTCAGATGTGGGTACTGAAGTTTCTGCTCAGACAATACGGCGCACCCTGCGTAATGAAGGCCTCCATGCCAGAACTCCCAGGCGCACCCCCTTGCTGTCCCCAAAGAATAAGAAGAGTCGACTGCAGTATGCCAAAAGTCATGTGGATAAACCACAGAAGTTTTGGGATAGTGTTCTGTGGACTGATGAAACAAAATTAGAACTGTTTGGGCCCATGGATCAACGCTATGTTTGGAGGAGGAAGAACAAGGCCTATGAAGAAAAGAACACCTTGCCTACTGTGAAGCATGGCGGGGGGTCAATCATGCTTTGGGGCTGTTTTGCTTCTGCAGCGACTGGGAAGCTTCAGCGTGTGCAAGGTACCATGAATTCTCTTCAGTACCAGGAGATATTGGATGACAATGTGATGCAGTCTGTCACAAACCTGAGGCTTGGAAGACGTTGGACCTTTCAACAGGACAATGATCCCAAGCGCACCTCCAAGTCCACTAGAGCATGGTTGCAGATTAAAGGCTGGAACATTTTGAAGTGGCCATCGCAGTCACCAGACTTAAATCCGATTAAGAACCTCTGGTGGGACTTTAAGAAAGCAGTTGCAGTGCTCAAGCCTAAGAATGTGACTGAACTGGAGGCTTTTGCCCATGATAAATGGGCGAAGATACCCGTAGATCGCTGCAAGACACTTGTGTCAAGCTATGCTTCACGTTTAAAAGCTGTTATAACTGTAAAAGGATGTTGTACTAAGTACTAAGATTGAATGTCACTTGTGGTTATTTCATTATAAATGTTATGTTATATTTGATTATATACAATCAATTTCAGTGGGGTCTCAGATAAATGTTTGTAGGAATATTATTTTTCATGGTATATTATATATGAAATAAAAACACATTCATAAATCCATGATTTAAGTAGCACTGTCAGGAGCTGTTAACAAATCTACATTTATGTAGGAGATTTCTCAAAGCAGAGGTACATGCTAACAAGTTGATTGAAAATGCCCTCATAGGCCTTTAGGAGGAAGTAGGTTGCTGCTTTTGACAGCAACAGATAATTACCTTTGGTCGTCATCAATGTATTGTTGTCCCAACCACAGGGATTTTCACACATCATTTGGAAGACAGCATGCAGATCAGCTCAGTAGGTACTTATTGTTTGCACTGTTGCAGAATTTGAGCTCCGTCTTATGAAAGCTACTATTATCAAATGTTCTGAAACAGACATGTATTTTGCTAAAACCAAAAGCACCTGAACATTGCTTGAACATATCAGGCAGCTTTTTGATCGTGAACTAAATCCTGTTAAGCTCTGATATTATTATAGATGCAACAGGTGCTAAAGTTTTTTCTTTGTCTTCTGAAATTCAAAATAAGCTGCCTGGTATATTTTACAGTATATTGAATCTTTTTATTTTTTCCAGATGCACCACTCCTCAGATTGTGGGAAGAGTTTTAATCGCCTGGGTCATCTCAAAGAACACCAGTGTATCCTCACAGGAGAGAAGCCGTATCACTGTGACCAGTGTGGGAAGAGTTTTAATCGCCAGAGTAGTCTTAAATCACACCAGGGTATCCACACAGAAGAGAACCTGTATTACTGTGAACAGTGTGGGAAGAGTTTTACGCATCAGAGTAGTCTCAAATCACACAAGCGCATCCACACAGGAGAGAACCCGTATTACTGTGAACATTGTGGTAAGAGTTTTACTCATCAGAGTCATCTCAAATCACACCAGCGTATCCACACAGAAGAGAAGCTGTATTACTGTGAACAGTGTTGGAAGAGTTTTACTCATCAGAGTAATCTCAAATTACACCAGTGTATCCACACAGAAGTGAAGCCGTATTACTGTAAACAGTGCGGAAAGAGTTTTAATAGGCAAAGTAATCTACTTAGACACCAGAGTATCCACACAGGAGAGAAACCGTATTACTGTGAACAGTGTGGGAAGAGTTTTACTCGCCAGGGTCATCTCAAAGAACACCAGTGTATCCACATAGCAGAGAAGCCCTATTACTGTGAACAGTGTGGGAAGAGTTTTACTCATCAGAGTAGTCTCAAAGAACACCAGCGTATCCACACAGTAAAAAAGCTTTATTACTGTGAACATTGTGGGAAGAGTTTTACTCGTCAGAGTCATCTTAAAGAACACCAGCGTATCCACACAGGAGAGAAGCCATATTACTGTGAACAGTGTGGGAAGAGTTTTAATAGGCAGAGTAATCTACTTAGACACCAGCGTGTCCACACAGGAGAGAAGCCGTATTACTGTGAACAGTGTGGGAAGAGTTTTACTCGCCAGGGTCATCTCAAAGAACACCAGTGTATCCACATAGGAGAGAAGCCCTATTACTGTGAACAGTGTGGGAAGAGTTTTACTCATCAGAGTAGTCTCAAAAGACACCAGTGTATCCACACAGTAGAAAAGCTGTATTACCGTGAAAAGTGTGGGAAGAGTTTTACTCATCAGAGTAATCTCAAAGAACACCAGCGTATCCACACAGTAGAAAAGCTGTATTACTGTGAACAGTGCGGGAAAAGTTTTAATAGGCAAAGTAATCTACTTAGACACCAGCGTATCCACACAGTAGAAAAGCTGTATTACTGTGAACAGTGTGGGAAGAGTTTTACTCGTCAGAGTCATCTTAAAGAACACCAGCGTATCCACACAGGAGAGAAGCCGTATTACAGTGAACAGTGTGAAAATAGTTTTTCTCAGCACAGTCATCTCAAATCCCCCCAGCGTATCCACACAGGAGAGAAACCGTATTACTGTGAACAGTGTGGGAAGAGTTTTAATCGTCAGAGTAGTTTCAAAACACACCAGTGTATCCACAAGGAAGAAAAGCCGTATCACTGTGATGAGTGTGGGAAGAGATTTAATAGACAAAGTAATGTACATAGACACCAGCGTATCCACATGAGAGAAGCCGTATCACTGTGAACAGTGTGGGAAGAGTTTTACTTATGTCGGAAATTTATTTTCTCTCAGACCGAGTTGCTTCCGACATTAGTTGGGACTTTCAAAATAAATGTAAAATAGTTTCTCCAAAAGAAGCCAAGACACTAGGTTGAGTAGAGCAAAGGTAGAGTTTATTGCGTCCAACCACAATCAACCCGAGAGCATCCGCATGTCGTGACATCGATGGTCTGACTACACCTGGCATTTCCTCCTGTTTTTATACATTTTGACCCCTAACATTGAAAACTCCCCAAACCTGGGCTCACTATCAGTCATTTCCATTATTGGAAATCTTTGGACGTTAGACCTTCCCCTAAGTATTGGTTACTATCATTAACATTCTAAAGGTCAATTCTGATTACCATTGTCTTCGAGATACTTCGAGAGGGTTGGACCACAAAAAGTGGGAAATATACCACTGTTTCACTTTATTATTTTACTTTGCTTGGTGGACAGTGCTTGCCTGTGTTATTTGATCATGTGCGAGTACTTTTGTTTTTTTCTTATTTCATAGATTTATACTACATTATTTTGTTAGCAATTTTATTACTTTGCATAAGCACATTAGTATTTTTAAATATATTCCTAACTTTATTACTTTGATGGTTTTAGTAGGCTGCTTCGGCTTTCCCCAAATGTGGTACATTTCACCGAAGACGTATTATTCCCTTTTTTGGCCCATGCTTGCGGCGAGCTTCACAGAAGACGTTCTCCATCCCCTTTCTTTGGCATTTTTAATAAACTTCCTCACACGTGATTCGTGCTGTTTGTGTGTTATTTTATTTTTCGTCTTTTATCAGAGTAGTCTCAAAAGACACCAGCGTATCCACCCAGGTTAGAAGCCGTATCACTCTGAACAGTGTGGAAGGAGTTTTATCCAAATATCTCATCTTCAATACCCCAGCATAGCCACAGATTAAAGCCATATTATTGTGTACAGTGTGAAAAGAGTTTTACTAGTCAGAGAAATGTCCTTAGACACCAGCGTATCCACACAGAAGAGAGGTCACATTACTGTGAACAGTGTGGGAAGAGTCAGTATGTATGACTCAGCCACCAGCAGGGTCATACAGGACAAAATCTGTACTTCTGTGGACAGTGTGGGCATCCTCTAACAAAGAGCCATCAACTCCTGATGTTAATTTGTCAAACAAATCCTCTTGAATTTCTTATATAAAGGGAAATTAACATGTAAATATAGGGGGACTTTAAATTATAATATCAATTAGCTCTAACAAACTGGACACCTTTCCAAGCAAACAGAACATTGAACATTGCCATCAACTACATATATACTACACTACAACTACACTGTATGGCAAAATGTATTTGGCTACCTGAGTATCAAACCTACACATTTGTAATGGAACAGCTTCCAATCCATGGTCCCCAGGGCCCGGTTTTTCAAAAGGTTTAATGCAGATAAAATTGATCAGGATTTAGTAATAGAATAGGGTGGCTTCAGCGTGGATTCCATGCCCAAAATGTAATGAAAACTTAAAAAATGTATCAAATAATACTATATTTGGATCAAGCAGTATCTTTTTATTCATAAGGTTTTAATTTTATTTGTTCATCCGTCAGTCTACAGTGATTAGGTAGGCTTCAATGTATTCAGCCTTTCAGTATAGGCCTACAGCAAAGTAGAAAAAGTTTGGCCTCATACAATAATCCCCCAAACAGCTGTCAAAATTGACAAAAAAACAATACATTTTATTCTGTCACTAATTGATTATATATATATATATATATATATTTCACAATTGAAAATATTTTTGTTTTTAGAATATTTATTAGTGATGCATGCCATGATTACAGAATAACCCCAAAAATGCAAAGAATGGCAATCACTGATTTTTGAAATCCAAAACAATTCCAAATTAGAAATAGTGTCTAACTAATGTGTCCCTAGTTGCACGTCCTGTTTGCTCGTTCTGGCAGAATGCAGGAGGTTGGTTAGGGTCTCTATGGGGCTCAGGTGCATCATTGTCAGCACAGAGAGGGACATTGCGCTTAGTAGCGATGTTGTGCAGGACAATACAGGCAAGGGTTATGTTGCATGCTTTCTGTGGTTCCGCTCTCAGGTAGTTAAGGCATGCAAAGCGCCTTTTAAGAACTCCATTTAAACGCTCAATTGCACATCTTGCTCTGCAATGAGCAGTGTTGAAGCGTGCCTGCGCCGGTGTATTTGCTGTTAGAGAAGGAGTCATCAGCCATGGTAGGAGTGGGTAGGCACTGTCTACTAAAATTATGCCATCCGGTCGGTTGGTTTGGAGGTCTCTATATAGAGCGCTCTCCCTCAGGAGGCATGCATCATGGACAGACCCAGGCCACTTGAGGTCTGAGGTCTGATGAGGTCAGCATCACACACAAGTTGGACATTGATGCTGTGCCTCCCCTTTTTGTTTATATACTCCTATTCATTCTCACCAGGTGCTTGTATATGCACATGTGTGCAGTCGATTGCTCCAATAGTATTGGGCATATTCCCCAAAAGAAAAAAGCTGCGCTTGGGCTGGCAATCTGATTGTCCTTTGGAAAAGAAACAAATTCATTGACTAGGCTGGCCAGTGCGATTGACACATCTCTCACCACATCACACACAGCTGATTTTACCACTCCCATATAGTCACCAACAACCTGATAGAAAGTCCCACATGTATAAAATCGGAGAGCAATGAGGATCTGGTCTTCCACAGACAGACCGTGACTCCTTTGGATTCTGTGTTGAAGTTTTGGCCTGAGAACGTTCACAAGGTACTTTATATCAGCCTTCCCAAAGCGAAACAGGACATACAGCTGTGGTGTATGGCTCCAGTGGCTTGGTACGTTCAACATACACCCTTTGACGGTATCCTCTCCTGGCAAAGTGGTGGTGGCGGTGGACAACACCTGCTATTTCACTGTCTCTGTGAATCCTCTGAGAAAGGCTGATTTATATGGCTGTGTAGTTGGTCTTTTCAGACACACCTATTACAACTAATTAGTTTTGGCTTGTGTACAATTGAGGCAATTGGACCCAAAGCCTAAAATTAATGAACAATGTTCACTATAGTAAAGCAACGGAACCATGGACTCAAGAAGATGTAACTTCACTGCTGCTGAAACCAATGCACTACTAGAGGGTGTTCGGTGCCATTATGGAACAATAGTGGGAAGTTTTAATTCTGCTAAGGATACCAACAAAAAGAAAAATGATGTTTGGATTTTAATCACAGAAAATGTGAATGCCATAGGGTCTGACCAGAGGAGGACCACAGATCAAATCAAATTGTGGTGGAAGAATCTTAAGGCCAGGGCAACAAAGGACCATGCTGAAGCCAAAAACCCCCAAACAGGCAACAAGCCATTTAAGAGGGGAGATTACACAGATGTGGTCCTCGACATCATTAAAGGTGAGGAGTCGCAAGCTCTCCATGGTATTCAAGGTGTTGTAGGGGACGGCGAGCCTTGGATTGAGGAGGAAGAGGAGAATCTGCCAGTTCCTCCTGAGGCTGATCCAGAGAGCGTATTTATATTGAATCTCGGCTCTGTTCCTGAGGAAGACGCTGGATCCTCATTGGTTGAACCAGTGGTAGTTGCCACAGGATCTCAGAGCAAAGGCTTGAAGCGCTCTTCATCAAACAAAGATGATGATTACAAGGCACTTCTGCAAAAAGAGACTGAAAGGGCAGAAGCACAGCTTTATCTGGCAGAGGAACAACTGACTCTGACCAAACTGCAGCAAACCAAGGCCAGACTTGAGATCCGCCTCCTAAAGGCTACGCTCAGACAAGCTGGTCTCTCCACATCAGATGAGGAAGTCTGAAATTATTGTGGAGTATTTGACATTGTCTTTTTTTTAGTTCAATATATCTGTATTTGAAACTTGTTATAAATATCCTCAATGTACAGTGTTTGTGTTGTAGGTCTCAGATGAGGGGACCGCTGGAAGAGGATGGGGTGGGGTTTTTCTTGTGTTTAGTTTCTTTTAAATGTGTGTGTTTTCATTTCAAATAATAATAAACATATATTGACTCCACACTGGCTATTCTACTTGTTGCTCTTTACATATCTATAGTTCTACATTGTGATTTCCTATCCTGTTTGAGCACTGGTTATCCAGATTTGGTGATCCTGACTTTTTTGTGTTTCTCTAACTTCAAATAAGCTTATTAGTCAAATTATATCCTCAACATACTTTCATCAGCAGAGCCTGAATAATGCACTTATGTTTAAATAAGAAATTCTAAATTAATTCTAAAATTAATTCTAAATTCCACCAAATTGATTTCAGTATAACAGGAGAAACATTTCAGATCTTCCAAAGTCAATTGGACAAATGGACATTTTCGATATTTCTAGTGAAATAAAAGTTTTTGCTGCACTGATCAAACAGAGCAAACGAGCGACACAAAATCAACTAAGTGACTGATGCTGCCCTCGGCCAAAAGCGAGGAACCAGCAGTGTGGGTTTGCTCGTGCCTTTGAAATTTTGCTAGCAAGGTTGCTCGTATCTTTGTTTGCTCGTACTATTAGTTGCTTGTACAATAGGGTTTTAATGTATCATGATATTTACTGACAAAAAAGGAACTGATCTATTTATTATAATATGATCTAAAGTCAACAAACTATATAAACACATCAATTGTGCTACGTCAGCTAGAAATCTTAAATGGGTACATGAAAACATAAACCTTGAGCCATGATCCTATTCTAACTTAATGTCATAGAAGTTGAACTTTTCTCTACACCTCATCTTATTATCAATAGATTTAATCTGAAGGCTGAGCTGCTAGTTAGCTGCTAGTTCTCTGTTTAAAACTTTGTGTTATTGAAGTAGAGAAATGTAGTTGTGGGTAAAGATGAAGGGAAAGTTGGACTTCTAGCCTCAGTAATGTACACTATAGTGTTAATTTGCTCTCCAGCTGTGATCTGCTCCTCCACTCAGATGGAGCTGTGTGAGACACCATGAGTTCTGACTGGAAAAGAGACGTTCACTTGCTTTATGTTTATCTGTTCACGTTTCTCTGGATTATTACATCTAATACCTGAACCTGACGCTGCTTCTGATCATTAGAACATTTCATTCAGATTAAGAAATTAACTTGATGATAGAAGAGAATGAAGAGTAATAGATGATGAAGTCATGTCTCTCATGAAGCTCAACCACTAAAGATCAGGCACAGTGGGAGACAACTAATCAGATTTCACTTCCTGAAAATGCCTGAGCCAATGATATTCGAGGATTTAGAACTCGAGCCCGTTGGCCCCGCCCACTGCTTTGTGATCCGTGTTTGTACCTATAGACTTCTTTCACGCGCTCTGGTCTGAAGTTAATGTTGGGCGCGTGAGTTTTTCTCCACTTTCCGCGCGTGCACATCGACGTTCCTTTCGTCGTTATAAATCTATCGCGCGCGAGCTTCAACCCCGTTTATGTCCCGGATTTAGCGGATTTTTACCCAAAGGTGAGATACAGTGAAATGTAGCAGCTGAGCTGCTCGGGGAACAGCTAGTGGACATTCTGGAGTCATGAACCTCTGCATTTTTCTTCCAGGGTCCTGATTCTTTACACCTCTGATCAAAGGTAAAATTCATGTCTCTTATTCATGTCTCTTATCTCACAAAGTGTGGTGTGATACAACCACATTTCCACTGTGTTGAGCAGATTAGCCTGGTCTGGGATAACAGTTAGAGTGGGCCTTGTCTAAAATGTATCTATTATTAAAATAGACCAACACAACTACACCTGATCAAATACACATCCGATTATTCAGTGAATTAGCCTCTATCCTAATCAGTGTTTAGAAGTAAACGATTCGAACAGCATTGGCACGGCAACCACACACACACACACACACACACACACACACACACACACACACCCCTAACTGAATCAGTAGTACAGTAACAGACAGTATGTAAAAACAAAGTTTTATTGTAATCTGATTCAGCAGCCACATAAACCACATTAAATGAACAACGGTGATAAGACAACAACATAGTAGCAACATGTAGATTAACTTACTTGTGATTATAACAGGAGACGACATATGTACCTGTACATGTTGGAGAATGAAGCACTGCTGGTGATCGAGAAACAGGTGAATTAATGTTAGCACTAGCAGAGCTGTTCAGCTTTGTACTATTTGATATCTCTGGCTTCTGAACATCTGAATTCTCTTCCACTTGTGGTCACCCAAGGCATCATTTTGACTCTGTTTTATTCATTTTTGACAAAACTATCTATACTTTTGGTTTCCAAGTGTGCTCGGTGTGAAGGGGAGGGGTATCGACTAACTGTGCATCTCTTTAACTGAAATTGCCTTCATAGGCAATTAGGATGAAGTAGGTTGAAGCGCTGATTTCATCACAGACGCACAACAGGTGCCACTGTTTTTTGGGGGTTTTTTTTGTCTCTCCTGAAATTAAAAATGAGATATCATCATGCTGCTTGTCCTGGTACGGAGAAACTCCTCCTCCTTGTAAGATTAGATATAATCATTAAATAGTGCAAAGTTTTCTAAAACACCTCAAAATACTTTAACATTTAACTTGTTTCAAACCATATCAGATTACTATAGCAAACATTTCTGATAACATGCAAGTTATTAAATTATAAAATTATTACAGTCTATTGAATCATTTTATTTTGTTTTCCAGATGCACCACTGCTCAGATTGTGGGAAGAGTTTTACTATATTTGCTCTTCTGAAAAGACACCAGCGTATCCACACAGGAGAAAAACTGTATCACTGTGAACAGTGTGAGAAGAGTTTTAATCGCCAGGGTCATCTCAAAGAACACCAACGTATCCACACAGGAGAGAAGCCGTTTTACTGTGAACAGTGTGGGAAGAGTTTTACTCATCAAAGTCATCTCAAAGTACACCAGCGTATCCACACAGGAGAGAAGCCGTATCACTGTGAACAGTGTGGGAAGAGTTTTAATTGTCAGAGTAATCTACTAAGACATCAGCGTGTCCACACAGGAGAGAAGCCTTATCACTGTGAACAGTGTGGGAAGAGTTTTACTTGTCAGGGTATTCTTAAAGTGCACCAGCGTATCCACACAGGCGAAAAACCATTCCACTGTGGACAATGTGGGAAAGGGTTTATTAATCAGAGTAATTTTCAAGTACACCAGCGTACTCACACAGGAGAGAAGCCGTATCACTGTGAACAGTGTGGAAAGAGTTTTTCCTGTCAGAGTAGTCTACTTAGACATCAGCGTGTCCATACAGGAGAAAAGCCCTATCACTGTGAACAGTGTGGGAAGAGTTTTACTTGTCAGGGTAGTCTTAAAGCACATCAGCGTATCCACACAGGCGATAAACCATTCCACTGTCGACAATGTGGGAAGGTGTTTATTCAACAGAGTAGTTTTCAAGTACACCAGCGTATCCACACAGGAGAGAAACCATTTAAGTGTGGACAATGTGGGAAAAGTTTTCGGCGAAAGACGCATCTCCAGGAACACCAGCGTATCCACACAGGAGAGAAGCCGTATCGCTGTGAACAGTGTGGGAAGAGTTTTAGTGCTCAAAGTGCCCTCCTCAGCCACCAGCAGAGTCATACAGGACAGAAGCTGTACCTCTGTGGACAGTGTGGACGGAGCTATTCTTATCAAAGCTCTTTAAGGAAACACAAGTGCCCTAACATACATCCATCGGCTCATGATGTTAATTTGTCAAACTGAAAATCTTGTTCTTTCATTTCTTATTTAAAAGTGTGTACAGACTGTAAATATATGGAAACATTTAATTCTAATGTTAAAAAATGGATCTAACAAACTGGACAGCTTTCTAAGCCATCAGAAAAATGTTGTGTTTACAGGCAATATGGAGAGATTGTTCTGGACGAGCTACACTACAGCTATACTCTATAGTAAAAAGGATGGGGATACCTGAGCACCACACCCACCAGACCTTTCTGAACATGATCTGATGGAATGGCTTCAGATACATTGTCCCTTGAGCCCAGTGTTCCTAAACTAGTTTTCTGATTTACTGCAACCCTGACCAGAAACACAATAATATAGGGACTGAACTGTTTGGACCTATAAGATGTAAGATAAGGTTTGTCTGACCTTCAAGTCTATTTCACATCTGAAATGTTAAATGTGTAAACCTTTAGGTACTTTGCTCTGTTGCTTATCTTTTGTGTTTCTCCAATTTTAATATAATAAAGGTGACCTGTGATACATTTGATAAGTTTATTAGTCAAATTTCATCGTCACCATTAATTCATCAACAGAGCCTGAATAATGCTCTTATATTCTGGGATAAGTAAATCAGCCAAACGGTCTTGCAGCATTGCCGTGCTCTTAGGCTTAATTGAGACTGAAGGTTTCTAATAAGATTTAAATATGGAGACAGAAATTACAGAATGAAGAATCAAGCTTCCCTCTCCAGGGTCCAACTGTGACACAGTAACTTCAGGACTCTGGAACTATATGCAGTTTTCACTGCTCTGAATGCAAAAACGCCAGAGCATTTATCATCTAATGGAAATAAGAAAGTTAATTAATAATCAAAATCTGGACTGAGGTACTTCATGAACAACAACATAATAGTGTCTGTGGTTGAGAAGCAGGAAGAAATGTCATCGTGAGTAAGATGCTGTGAAAAAAGATTGTCTAGCATAGAGATGATAATATACATCAGTTCCTGTAGTTCTTTATGATCCAGTTCTCTCAGGTGTGAGCGGTTGAATTTCAAAGTGGAAAGCAGAACAGGAAGACTTCACCTTTCACTGTAGGGCTGCAACAACTAATTGATAAAAAATCTATAATAATCTATAATGAAATTCGTTGTCACTGAAAGCCGTTATGGATTAGTTGTGCTGCTCAAGTTATGGTTTAGCATGATGGTAAGCTACACAGCCACTTGTGAAAGGACAGAGAGTTCAGGGTCAACCAGCAGCAAGAAAAGAAACGCACTGGTGTAAGGGATGAAGGGGGAACATCAGCACAGTGAGTAAAAACTCTAGAATCCTCATCATGTCAAAATGGTGTAGTTTAATGAAGTGCTATTGTGTGTAGCATTTGTGTCCTACAACAGTTTCTGTTTTCAAACATGATTTACTGCAGCTTTACTACGTTTAAATGCTTGTGTTCAATGTTTGTATATTTATTTTATGCATATATCATTTAATTATTATACAAAATGTAATTAATTATATTCTAGATCAGGGGTGTCAAACTCAGAATCTGGAAATGCATATTTGAACTGAGCCTAAACCCAGACATGATGCACTTTCATCTAAGAAGAGATGCTGGTATCTGACTTCAACCAATCAGAGTAAATCTAGAAAGTTAAAGTGAAGCTACTGAGCATTAATGAATGTTGTCTTTATGCACTTTTTCCACTCCAAGGCATGGACTGTTGTTCAAAGATAGGGTTTATTTTTTAATTAAAGGAAATTATTATTATTGTTGGTTGTTTTGTTGTTGGCCTGTGAATTAAACATTAAAAAGGAATTTGAAAGGCTACAGAGAGAGAGAGAGAGAGAGAGAGAGAGAGAGAGAGAGAAAGATAATAAGAAACGAATACCACTAGTGTGTTTTATTTCAAATTTAATTTCTCATGTGTTTATAATATTAAACTTTGTTTCAGATCCAATGTTTAAGCAAAACTAAAGTTTGTTTCCACATGAAAAGGTTCAACATTACACATCTGGAGAGACGGAAAACATGCACAATTGCAGTCATTTTTTCAATAAATATTGAGTTTGTCCCACAACTTTGTCCCAGTTTTGTTATTTTGGCCCACTGTGAATTTGAGTTTGACACCCCTGATCTAGATCCTTTTATCTTTACAAATTAGCAAAATGTCAAACATTTTTGATTGTCAACTTGCCATCTTTAATTATCATTCAAAACAATACAAATTTTGATTTACACAATTTACACCTTGCATATTTACATGTTTTGTTGTTTTTTTTAACACAGAAGGAAACGACCCAGCATAAGTGAATTTGAACCCCCCACCCCCCCACTCCTCAACAAGCAGCTACTATAAACATTAAAATGGAAAAATTAAAAGGGTATAAAAATATTTCACAGACATCTGTGACACACGGCACATGTATCGGGGCATCCAAGCCATCAGCAACCACAGCACCTCATCACCTGCCTGCCATAGTAATGGCTCACTTCCAGATGCACTGAACAGCTTCTACGCTTGATTTGAAGCACAGAATAATGTGACTCTGAGGTAAGCTTTAAGGTGCAGAACCGGACAACATATTTATCAGGGTGCTCAGAGGATGTGCAGACCAACTGATGGATGTTCTCACTGACATCTTCGACAAAAAAAATGGAGAATGATAATAGAAGAGAATGATGATGAAGTCATGTCTCTCAGGAAGCACAAGATCAGGCACAGTGGCAGACAACCAATCAGATTTCACTTCCTGAAATTGGCTGAGCCAATGATGTTTGAGGATTTAGAACCCGCCCACTGCTTTGTGAATAACCCGAGTTTGTACCTATAGACTTCTTTCACGCGCTCTGGTCTGAAGTTAATGTTGGGCGCGTGAGATTTTCTCCACTTTCCGCGCGTGCACATCGACGTTCCTTTCGCGGTTATAAATCTATCGCGCGCGAGCTTCAACCCCGTTTATGTCCCGGATTTAGCGGATTTTTACCCAAAGGTGAGATACAGTGAAATGTAGCAGCTGAGCTGCTCGGGGAACAGCTAGTGGACATTCTGGAGTCATGAACCTCTGCATTGTTCTTCCAGTGTCCTGATTCTTTACACCTCTGATCAAAGGTAAAATGTATTCATGTCTCTTATCTCAGAAAGTGCAGCTGCTAAACCGCAGTCTTGTTCATGTCGTAGGCTCCTAAATCTCTCCCACTCGACAGCATGCCTCTGTTTGAGGTGCTGCAGTAAACTGGTGGTACTGCTACCTTTGCTTGAAACAGCCTTCAAACACACTTTGCAGCGGTGTGTGTGTGTGTGTGTGTGTGTGTGTGTGTGTGCCGCGTCTGATGCAGCAAAACCGAACCAATTACAGATGACACTGTGCCTTTCTTGGGAACGAGTTCTTCTCCGCTTGCTGCCATGTTGTTGGTGTATCTCTGTGGCAAATTCGCGGGGGGAGGGGGCTGAGTTCGTTCTTAACTATGGAAGCCCAGAGGGGAGCGTCGGCGGACAATAAAGAGAAAACCGATTTTTATTAAAACAAATTGATGTAAACTACACATTCAAGTTAATCGATAAAATCGATTTATCGCCCAACCCTACCTGATTGAATGCACAGCTGTTAAATCAGAGAATTAGCCTCTATCCTAATCAGTGTTTAGAAGTAAACGAATAGAACAGCATTGGCACGGCAACCACACACACACACACACACACACACACACACACACACACACCCCTAACTGAATCAGTAGTACAGTAGCAGACAGTATGTAAAAACAAAGTTTGATTGTAATCCACATAAACCATATGAAATGAACAACAGTGATATGTAGATTAACTTACTCTAATTTCCGGACTATAAAGCGCACCCTTGTATAAGCCGCACCCACTGAATTTTACAAATATTTTTATTTTTCACATAAATAAGCCGCAGTCTACACTAAATCTAATGAACTTTACACAGGCTTTACCGAAAGACAGTGTCTGTTACACGGTGTCTTCTTCTTCTTCATTCGGCTGTTCCCATTAGGGATCGCCACAGCGGATCATCCGTCTCCATACCCCCCTGTCCTCTACATCTGCCTCTTTCATGCCAACTACCTGCGTGTCTTCCCTCACCACATCCATGAACCTCCTTCTTGGCCTTCCTCTTTTTCTACTACCTGGTGGCTCCATCCTCAGCATTCTTCTGCCAATATAATTCATGTCCCTCCTCTGCACATGTCCAAACCATCTCAATCTCGCCTCCCTCACCTTGTCACCGAAACATCCTACATGGGCTGTCCCTCTAATAAACTAATTTCTAATCTTGTCCATCCTCATCCCTCCCAACGAAAACCTTACACAATGTAACGGGTAAAATATGTTGTGGCTCTTTTAAGAGCAGAGCGGCATTTTGGGATAGCACGTCACTGCATTCTCCCGGTATTACTGCGTGTGTGCGTGTGAGACTGAGGATTATGTGCTCATTATTTTCTAAAGCTCATTTCTAAGTTTCTATGACTAACCCATAACACTGTTGCCAAGAAAAATAAAAAACTCCTGATGCCGTGCAGCTCAGAACACAGGTGAGGTGCATTTTTTTGCACTGCTGGTGATCGAGAAACAGGTGAATTAATGTTAGCACTAGCAGAGCTGTTCAGCTTTTTACTATTTGATATCTCTGGCTTCTGAACATGTGAATTCTCTTCCACTTGTGGTCACCCAAGGCATCATTTTGACTCTGTTTTATTCATTTTTGACAAAACTAGCTAAACTTTGGTTTTCCAAATGTGCTCGGTGTGAAGGGGAGGGGTATCGACTAACTGTGCATCTCTTTAACTGAAATTGCCTTCATAGGCCATTAGGATGAAGTAGGTTGATGCTTTTGACACCCACAGATCTTTACCTGCAGCTATTATGAATGTATCGTTGTCCCAACCATAGAGATTTTTACACTGGAAGACAGTATGCGGATCATCTTGGTAGGTGCTGATTGATTGCACCAGTTTAGAATCTGAGCTCCATCTTGAGAGCTACTATTGGCAAATGTTCTGAACTTGAGCATACATTTAGCTAAATCCAAAAGCACCAGAACATTGCTTGAAAATATCAGGCAGCTGCATGGATCATGGACTGCATCCTCTCTCTGATCTAAAAGCTCTGATATTAAACTCCTCCTTGTAAGATTTAGATATAATCATTAAATAGTGCAAAGTTTTCAAAAACACCTCTATATACTTCATTTAATTTGTTTCAAACCACATCAAATTACTATAGCAAACATTTGTGATAACATGCAAGACTAAATCTAAAATTATTACAGTATTTTGAATCATTTTATTTTGATTTGTTTTCCAGATGCACCACTGCTCAGATTGTGGGAAGACTTTTACTAAAATTGCTGTTCTGAAAAGACACCAACGAATCCACACAGGAGAGAAGCCTTATCACTGTGAACAGTGTGAGAAGAGTTTTACTCACCTGAGTAGTCTTAAAGTACACCAGCGTATCCACACAGGAGAGAAGCCGTATCACTGTGAACAGTGCGGAAAAAGTTTTAATCAACAGAGTAGTCTTAAATCTCACCAGCGTATCCACCCCGGGGAGAAGTCATATCACTGTGAACAGTGTGGGAAGAGTTTCAATCATCAGAGTAGTCTCAAAGTGCACCAGCGTATCCACACAGGAGAGAAGCCTTATTACTGTGAACAGTGTGGAAAGAGTTTTTCTCACCCGAGTACTCTCAAAGTACACCAGCGTATCCACACAGGAGAGAAGCCGTATTACTGTGAACAGTGTGGGAAGAGTTTTAATCGTCAGAGTCATCTCAAAATACACCAGCGTATCCACACAGGAGAGAAGCCTTATCACTGTGAACAGTGTGGAAAGAGTTTTTATCATCAGAGTCATCTCAAAGTACACCAGCGTATCCACACAGGAGAGAAGCCGTATCACTGTGAACAGTGTGGGAAGAGTTTTACTAACCAGGGTTATCTCCTTATACACCAGCGTATCCACACAGGAGAGAGACCATATCACTGTGAACAGTGTGGAAAGGGCTTTAGTTGTCGGTATAGTTTACTTACACACCAGCGTATCCACACAGGAGAGAAGCCTTATCACTGTGAACAGTGTGAAAAGAGTTTTAAACATCAGAGTCATCTTAAGTTACACCAGCGTATCCACACGGGAGAGAAGCCGTATGATTGTGCACAATGTGGGAAAAGTTTTCGGCTAAAGACCCATCTTCAAGAACACCAACATGTCCACACAGGAGAGAAGCCGTATCACTGTGAACAGTGTGGGAAGAGTTTTAGTGCTCGGAGTGCCCTCCTCAGCCACCAGCAGGGTCATACAGGACAGAAGCTGTACCTCTGTGGACAGTGTGGACGGAGCTATGTTTATCAAAGCTCATTAAGGAAACACAAGTGTTCTAACATACAGCCATCGACTCAATGTTAATTTGTAAAACAAATCCTCTTCAGTTTCTTATTTTAAGGGATATAAGGGAAATTGTACTGTAATTATTGGGGAACTTTACATTGTAATGTTAATGATTAGTTCTAACAAACTGGACACCTATCCAAGCCATCAGAACATTGTTGGTCCACCTACAGCTACACTACAACCTAACTTTATGGCAGAAAGTATGTGGTTACCTGAGCATCTCACCCATATGTGCTGTCTGAATATTATCTGATTGAACAGCCTCCAATCCATAATCCTCTGAGCCCAGTGTTCCTGATCTAGTTTTCTGATTTAATGCAAACCTGAGCAGGATCACACAGTTACACCATTCCGGGAATAAATGGTTGGGGAATAGATTTTTGTTGTATATGTCTGGACCTATAAGAATTATGATTAGCTTTGCCTGAGCTTTGTCTTTTTTTAAATCTGATATGTTAAATGTATAAACCTTTGGGTATTTTGTAAGTTTATTAGTCAAATTACATCCTCACCATACTTTCATCAACAGAGCCTGAACAACGCTCTAATATTCTGGACTAAATTCCACCAAAATGATTCCAGTATAACAGGTGAAACATGTTCACATCTTCCAAGCTTCTCATGCAGCAAGATGGATGATTCTGGGTTCAGCAGACTTCAGGAGAATTTCACCTGCTTGATTGAATTGTGCCAACTGTAAGGTTTGGTTGAGGAGTGGTAATGGTAAGGGGCTGTACTTTAGGGGTAAGACTCAGCCTCTGACTTAAAGTGGAGGGAAATGTTAATTACTTAGCGTACCTAAACATTTTGTACAATGCTATGCTTCTAATATTGTGAGACAGTCCTTTATTAATCCAGCATGACTGTGCCACAGTGCACAAACTAAGGTTTATAGAGACATAGTTGGATGAGTTTGGTGTGGAAGAACTAAACTGGCCTGCACAGAGCTCTCATCTTGACTTCACTGAACACCTTTGAGATTAAGGTGAATGTTAAAAGTTGATTATTCTAAATCAGGGGTTGGCAACCCGCGGCTCCGGAGCTCTTATATGTCGCTCTTTCATCCCTCTTCTGCGTCTTTCTGTGGCTTTGGAAAATAAATAATAAGTATTTAATTAAAATGTATTTTATTTTAGTCTGTTTTAAAATGTAATAATACATTTAAAGATTTTGGTGCTCTTGTAAAATCTAAATAAAGCGCGTTAAAGTTTTTTGTCGCTCTTCATATGCGTCACAACCGCTAATGTGCGACACCCACCGGCACGTGACTTCTTAAACTTTTTGACCCCAGCTAGGCCAACTATGGGGAATTCTAAAACAAAGAAAAGTGTCTGTGAGTTCAGAGAAAAAAAAACCCCACATTATCCTTCCCTGTCGCTCCCCTAAGCATCGATCCATCCCTACTGAACACGACTGCATTTGCACTTGTGTTTGAAACATAAAATGCTATCCCCGACATTTATGTGAAAAAGTATGCACACAGGAGTGAACCCGTATCGCTGTGAACAGTGTGGGAATAGTTTTACTTTTCAGAGTAAACTGCAAATAGACAATTCCACTTCCACTGTAGACAATGTGGGAAGACTTTCAGTCAAGAGGCACATCTTCAGGCACATCAGCATATCCACACTGGAGAAAAGCCGTTTCACTGCTCACAGTGTGGGAAAAGTTTTATTGGTAGGAATTTCTTCCTCAGCCACCAGCAGATTTGTCTACAGCTAATTACATTACATGGCCAATGGGTGATGCCTATTTATCACCTGTGATACCTGTGCCTTGTTAACTCAAAAAAACCTTTTTGTTGCCACAGAAATAATTTTTATATCAG